>KZ652081.1:62866-96881 GCA_001010745.2 Gerris buenoi
CACTAACGAAGCGCTTAACGGATATTTTTTTTGTTATTTATTTATTTTTATTATATTTAATTCTGCGCTTTGTAGAATATTATTTTAATTAATAATGAGTTCAAATAATTCAATTTCCAACTGGCTTGGCTCCAGTTCCAATAGTGGCAGTGCAAGTGATAAAAACAATGCTCGAAGAAAAAAATTCACTAATGTGGAATTATTTCACTGCAATTAATAGCAATTTTGCTAAATGTGACTTATATGGCCAACAAATTAGTTACAAGACATCAGTGCCAACTTAAAAAAACATTTGACCAGACGACACCCCACAGTTTCACTCCAAAGTGGAACTTCACAAAGTTCTATTTATAGCTTAAATGATGCTGAAGCTGCAAAAATGGTTGAAGCCCGATCAGACGACAATGACATCGGTATTGATACTAATAATATTGAAGCTTCGTCGTCAACTTCATCAACACAGATCGGGTTAAAAGGTAACTGTCAACCACCAAATAAAAAAATTAAAAATAGCTCATTAGACCAATTTATGAGAGAACCAGTATCAATGAATAATAAAAAAGTTCTCGATCAAGGGTTAATACAAATGATAGTGTCNATGTGTTTGTTAGAGGAGTAAGGAACCACCCTACATTCTTAGTGGGTTGTTTTAATGCTTGAAGGGTCAAGCATTAAAACAACCCACTGAATCATGGGACACATTACTTGTGCATTTAATTTCATCGAAATTTGACAACACCACGTACCGTGAATGGCAGTCAGCCTTACCAGTTCATATAAAAACCTAACTGATTTTCTGGAACATAGGTGTCAGATTCTTGAGTCTGTTAATGTGCACACACATACTGCAAACAAACATAAGCAAGAAATTTCCCAACCTACCAACAGCATTAAAACTAATTCCAAAAATAATACAAGATGCCTACTCGCACAAGAACAAGACAAACAGACAAATAAAACTCAACAAACTAAACAAGACAATAATAAAACTCAATCATCAGGTTCAAGTAACAATTCTAATATAAATTCAACACATAACTCTTCGCAAAACTTAAACCCATGCCCAGTATGTCAATTAAGCACGCATCAGATTTATAGCTGCCCAACATTTCTTGCGCTATCAATTCCAGAGCGTTTAGAAAAGACCTATTCATTGCACCTTTGTACCAACTGCCTTAGAAATGGACATCGAGCCTTGCAATGTAGATCGAGCAAATGCAAGCGATGCGGGAAGCATCATAATAGTTTATTGCATGCTGATAAAATGCAAAACAGCACCAATTACTCCAAACCTTCTACACCAAATGTCTCTCAGGCTCAAACTTTACCGCAAACTAAATCATTAACGTCCGTTCATCATCATGATCAAGGTAGTAATAGAGTTGCACTTCTCTCTACAGCACAAGTTGAAATCATTGGTGGCTCAGGTCGTAAAATAACAGCCCGAGCACTCCTAGATTCAGGCTCTCAATCGAGTTTCATATCAGGACACCTGTGTCAAATATTAAAGCTTCCTAAGATTAAGGCTAACATTCCTATCACTGGTGTTGGCAACTCACTTACCTCAGCTTCATCGTTTGTCAAAGCTATCATCAATTCCAGGAGTTCAGAATTTTCTACTCCTGCTGAATTAATAGTCTTATCTAAAATTACAAGCAACATACCGACACTACCAATTGATATAACGAAGATATCCTTACCGTCTCATATCAAGCTAGCAGATCCAAATTTTGATAACCCTGGTAAGATAGACCTACTAATAGGAGCAGATATATTCTGGTCTCTATTTGCTGATAAACAAATGCAGCTTTCAATTGGTGGCATCACATTTAGGGAAACAAATCTTGGCTGGATTGCTACTGGTCACGCTAGAGTTAAAGAATCGCCACCAAAGCATACATCTTGTAATCTCACCACCCTCGAGAAATTAAATGTTCAGATGCAAAGGTTCTGGCAAATAGAGGATCGCAATACAATTAACGAACCCACGTCAGACGATAGGTTTTGTGAAGAGTTGTACAATAAAACTACTACTCGTTTACCGGAAGGTAGATATGTTGTAAAGATTCCACTTAAGAAGGAATCTTCTAACTTAGGCAACTCGAGAGATACTGCTCTGAGGAGATTCATGGCCTTAGAGAGACGGTTAAAACACAATAAGCAACNGTTTTTATCGGATTAGATTTATTTTTAACATCTCACTTTTAATTCTCTTTATTAAACATGGCAAATAAAAAACTTAAGGCTAAGACTCAACACAATAATACTGAAATTGATTCTCTAATGATAAAGAAGGAAACCATACATGATCAGTTAAATAGATTTAATGAATATATTAATTTCGATCCTGAGACATCATCTCATACTCAATTAAAATTAAGATTAAGAAAAGTAGAAGATCTCTGGACTCAATTTGAAACTGTTCTCTTATCTAACGTTGAATTGAACCCAACGTATAAACCAGATATATCAGATTTTCAAGACAAATATTTTGAATATGTTAGCATAGCACAAGATTTATTAGATTCATATCAAGCTAGGGGAATACCCCAGTCCATACACTCATCACATAGTAGTAGTCATATACTAATAATATTGAAGCTTCGTCGTCAACTTCATCAACACAGATCGGGTTAAAAGGTAACTGTCAACCACCAAATAAAAAAATTAAAAATAGCTCATTAGACCAATTTATGAGAGAACCAGTATCAATGAATAATAAAAAAGTTCTCGATCAAGGGTTAATACAAATGATAGTGTCCGATATGCAGCTTTTCTCTATAGTTCAGGACCCAGGTTTTATACGTTCTGTAAGGTTGTTAAACCCGAATTATGTTTTACCTTCCCGCCATCTCCCTTCTCCTTTCCCGCAATTTTCCTTTATCTGGATCCTTTTCCCGCGCTTTAAAGCGTCTTCTCCGCCACTGCCTCCTTTCTATCTTCCTCTTTCTCTTCTCTCCCTCTGTCAGGAGCACTTCGGGCTGGCCCTCGTAATTCCTCTTTATTCACAAGTTACCTAAAATCTGTTTCTTCTCCGTGGCCGTGATTTATCACTCTTCTTAAATTCAGAAGTGCCGATTTCGCCAATCGTGCTAGTGCGCCGTACCGGATCGATCCGGTTGTATGAAGAAGCCGTTACCGGGACGCGCGACTCACTCTACCAGACCTCGTCGGAGATCACGCCATCAGACAAACTAATATGCAGTCAGGTAACTTCCCTAACTCCTCTTCCTCTTTTTCTCTTCCTCTATCAAAGAACCTGATAGAAAAACTCTGAGTCAAAATTATCTACCTGCTGCATATGAATCTACTCGATCATTAATCCAGCAAAAAATGGCTGACTGCCAGTCAGTAACTTTAACAACGGACTGCTGGACAAGCATTAACAATGACCAATATATCGCAATTACGGCTCATTTTATTTCAAAAGATTATGATTCGGAAAGGAAAACGTGTTATTGTCATAATTAGTCAAGTTGTTGATGAGTGGAATTTGAAGGGTAACATTTTTTTTTTGCAGTATCAGATAATGCAGCGAACATCGCTAAATCTCTTAGAGATATTCTTAACTACAAAAATTTTCCGTGTTTCGCACACACAATAAATCTTATTGCCCAAAAAGGTTTGGATTCCAGCTATAATGTAAAACACACTTTGGAAAAGTTAAAGAAGTTGTAGCTCAAGCTAAACGAAGTAGTGTTTTTCATAATCTTCTGAAAGAGTCTACAGAACAATTTAATAAGACAAAAAAAAAGTTGATTCAGTCCGTTCCAACACGCTAGAACATAACATACTACATGATTGAGCGGTTTGTCGAGTTAGAAGAAGCTGTGAAAACATCTATAGCCATTTCAGAAAATGTCTCACAACTTTATTATCCGACGATTGGCGTCTGCTAAAAAAATTAATAGAAGTATTACAACCGTGGTGAAAAATATGTCTCACTGTCCTCTGTTATTTTAATGGTATCTGGGCTCAAGTTGGCGTATGAGAGGATGAAAATTAAATTCAAACAAAAAGACGAAACAGATACAGAACCATAATTATAATGGATACTATAGTAAACGAAATTAACACCCGATTTGCGAATGTAAACCAGTCAGTTACATTATTAGTATCTACGTTTCTAGACCCGAGATTTAAAAATATATCGCTACCTGCTCCTGTAGCTGACTGAGCTAAAACACTAGTAACTAATTACTTGAAGCAAATGATTTTGGAAGAAAATAAAGAGTCTACAAATTCTCCAAATGAGTTTGAGCTTCAAAAAAGTTCTGATCCTGATAATTAATCACTGATATGGGGAGAATTTGATTCAATGGCTGCGCAAGTAAAAACCGTCGGTACGCCATCATCTCGAGCCATAATTGAGGTCCAAGGGTACAGTAAATTTAAATAAAATATAATTAACAATTACTATTATAAAGCTTTTAAATAAGCTTAATAAGAATATGTATTTTTACAATTTCCGTGCATTTTATATACTTCTAATTTAAATCTTATTTTTAAAATAAATTAATGAATAATAGCTTTTTCTTGTCCAACTGTAATAAACGAGGAATTGAAAAAAGTAGTAAATTAAATAATAATGCTGCATAATAAAATGTAAGATTACATACCTTCGTAGCTAATAGAATTTCTCAGATATTAGACTACACCCAATTCTCGGACTGGTCGCACGTTCGCAGTGAATATAACCCCGCCGACTGTTTATCCAGATGAATAACTCCTTCAGAATTAATTACGTCGGAATTATGGTGGTTTGGCCCTAGTTGGCTATCTTTACCTAAGTCAAACTGGCCACCATCTGTTAAGATCTTTCTTTTTAAGATTTACCTGAAGTGAAAACAATTCAACCTGTTTGAGCACCACGGATTTGACAATAATATCCAAGTATTCGAAATTACATAAATTGATGTTACGGCCCTGGAAAGTTAGTGGGGTGATGCTTTTATCACATTGCAGCTAATTCATACGCAGCCGGTAACATAAAGAAAAGAAGGCGGTTAAGATGGACTGTATTTGAGATGTATAATATAATATATAATTTTAGATAGAGCTCCCCTTAAAATAAATCAAAAGTTTAGCAAGAAAATTTCATACCCAGTTAGATGAGTCCAGCCAGCTTGACGCCGGAAACGGAGACCGGAGATTCTTCTTGGCAGCAACGAAGATCCCGGCCGGGATATTGACGAATCTGTTAATTGGAGTTTTTAAACTATTTTATAAAGTAGATATTTTAAAAGCGGTAAATCTAGGCGGCGGGGGCCCTCCGAACCAACGTCTTGACTAGCTGCGACTGACGATGGAGGGGGGAAGGCCCCTTAACCTCGCATAACCTGGCAACACTGGCTGCTAGGAGGGGGGGCCGAGGCGACCCCAAAGCTAAACAAAGATTTACTTACCGGGGGCTATAGAAATAGGAAATTTATTAACATAAAATATAGATTAAGATAAAAAATAAAAGATAGAATCCATCATTCACGCCCCTTTGAAGTTCCCTAGGACTTCAACAGAGCAAAAAGAAAAAAAAAGAAAAATCCTGACCTATTCCTAAGCCCTGCAGCAGAAAGGATCGAACCATCAAAAAAGAAAAACAAATTCTTAAAAAGGCGGGAAGCTGATACTTCAGCGCAAAAAAAATTAAATTTAAAACTTTAAATAAACAAAATAAAAAGGTCTGGAGGAAAATAAAAAAGGGACGCTTTATGGAAATGGCAGGGGAGCTAGTTTGCGGGTTGGACGTCTATAAACACCCGACTGGGTTTTAACGGTAACAGCTCGGACTATTCCATCGGTTCCTGGGTGGACCTGGGTTACACGGCCGAGAGGGTATGATAATGGAGGAGAGCCGTCCTCTTTAAGCCAAACCAGCTGCCCTTCTACGATGTTGGTGGCGGGATTAAAACATTTGGCTTTTTGCTGGAGGGCATGTAAATACTCTCTTTCCCAACGCCGCCAAAGACATTGGTTGATTTGGGATATCATCTCCCAGCGACGTAGGCGACCAACCGGAACGTTGCCGATTAGAAAGTGACCAGGAGTTAAACAAGTCAACTCGTCAGGAGAGCTGGACATTGCGGATAACGGGCGAGAATTTAAAATAGCTTCAGTGCGGGCGGTGATAGTCGAAAATTCTTCAAAAGTTAGTGTTTGGTTACCAATTACACGGATCAGATGGTATTTTACATTTTTTATGTTGGATTCCATTAAACCAGTCATAAAAGGGGCTCTAGGGACGTTAAAAGAAAATTTGATACCGCGGGAGTTAAAATAGGTTTCGAGAATGGGATTTGAATTTGAGGCTTGTAAAAAATTATAAATTTCATTTAAAAGGCGAGCAGCACCTTTAAAGTTAGTCGCCTGATCACTATAGATAGTGGCAGGAAGACCACGACGAGCCGTAAAACGATGGACAGCCGCAATGAAACATTCAGAACTTAAACTTGTTAGGACTTCAATGTGAGCAGCTTTAACCGCAAAACACATAAATAAAGCAAAATAAGCCTTGTAAGTGCGGGCGTTGCGGCGGTTACTTTCTTTCAGTGTATACGGACCGGCTAAGTCAACTCCACAATTTAAAAAGGGCCGAGAAGGGGTAACTCTCGTAGGTGGAAGATTTCCCATTGGAGGTGATGCGGGTGTACTTCTTAGCTTAGCACAGGTGATACACTTGCGGAGGATTTGGCGGATAATGCTGCGGCAATTGACGATCCAATATTTTTGGGTAAGTAAATTTTGAAGAGTTTTTGGGCCAACATGACAATAAACAACGTGGTAGTAGGNTGGAAAGTTAGTGGGGTGATGCTTTTATCACCTTGCAGCTAATTCATACGCAGCCGGTAACATAAAGAAAAGAAGGCGGTTAAGATGGACTGTATTTGAGATGTATAATATAATATATAATTTTAGATAGAGCTCCCCTTAAAATAAATCAAAAGTTTAGCAAGAAAATTTCATACCCAGTTAGATGAGTCCAGCCAGCTTGACGCCGGAAACGGAGACCGGAGATTCTTCTTGGCAGCAACGAAGATCCCGGCCGGGATATTGACGAATCTGTTAATTGGAGTTTTTAAACTATTTTATAAAGTAGATATTTTAAAAGCGGTAAATCTAGGCGGCGGGGGCCCTCCGAACCAACGTCTTGACTAGCTGCGACTGATGATGGAGGGGGGAAGGCCCCTTAACCTCGCATAACCAGGCAACACTGGCTGCTAGGAGGGGGGGCCGAGGCGACCCCAAAGCTAAACAAAGATTTACTTACCGGGAGCTATAGAAATAGGAAATTTACTAACATAAAATATAGATTAAGATAAAAAATAAAAGATAGAATCCATCAGGCACTATATATTTGTTTTTCAGAAAACTGTAAAAACAAGGACAGAAGACTTACTGATGCATTGTCTCCATCTGAAATTCAAAATGCTCTTCATCGTTGGATTAGATTAGTTCAAAGAGAGTGTTTTAGCGATGAAATCAAATTATTGGCAGCTGGTAAGCTTATTAATCCAAAAAGTAAATTAAAGCAACTAAACCCATTCGTTGACAGCTCCGGACTCCTCAGGGTGGGCGGTCGCCTATCTAAGTCTACTAAACTTTCGTATGATCAAGTTCATCCTCTGTTAATTCCTTCAAATCACCCCTTTCTCATTCTGCTAGCTCGAGCTGAGCACATCCGACTTCTTTATGCCGGACCTCAATCGCTTCTTGCTTCACTTAGAAGAAACTACTGGCCCCTACGAGGGAGAGATTTAGCCAGAAAGATTTATCACCAATGCATTACCTGCTTCAAAGCCAAATCTCGAGAGATTAACCAGCTCATGGGTAACCTTCCTCCGCATCGTATCGAGCCGGCCCGCCCTTTCCTTCGTACTGGAGTCGACTTTTACGGACCATTTTTTATACGTAGTGGTCCTCGTCGAAATGCTTAATTAGATAAAAGTTACGTATCAGTTTTTGTTTGCTTCTGTACTAAAGCAATACATTTAGAATTAGTATCTGATTTAACAACTGAATCCTTCCTAGCAGCTCTTCGTAGATTTATAGGACGTAGAGGGAAACCTCAGATCACATATTCAGATAATGCTAGTAATTTTATAGGCTCAAAAAATTAATTAAGAGATTTATATTTATTATTCCGCAATGAAACTCATAAAAGTGAATTGTCTAGGTTTCTTACCAATGATCAGCTAATTGAATGGAAAACGATTCCCCCTCGATCGCCACATTTTGGTTCTTTATGGGAAAGTTCAGTCAAACTCTTTAAATTTCATTTAAAGCGTGTTGTAGGTAATACATCATTAAATGCAGAAGAATTTAATACGGTAATAATTCAGGTTGAAGCTTGCTTAAATTCTAGACCCCTTACTCCTCTATCCAATGATCCTACAGACCTTTCCTCCCTTACTCCTGGTCATTTCCTTGTGGGCGAAGCCTTGACTGCTGCATCCGATCCCAATCTGCAGCCTCTCAAATTAAACACCTTGTCACGTTGGCAGTTGGTTCAACGTATCAGCCAACACTTCTGGTCTAGATGGTCCACAGAGTATTTGTCAACGCTGCAACCCCGGTCTAAATGGAGATCTCCTCAACCTAATGTTCGAGTAGGATCTCTAGTATTAATAAAGGACGATAAATTACCCCCGTTGAAGTGGCACCTGGGACGTATAGTTGAACTACACAGAGGTGATGATGGATTGGCCCGTGTCGTCACTCTTCGTTCTGCTGCTGGAACCATCAAGAGAAGCATAACCAAAATATGCCCTCTTCCCGACAAATGTAGTTCTTAATGTTTTTTTTTTCTTTTTTTAATGTTGATTAAAGTTTAAATTTATTTTTTTTTCTTATTCTCATTTTGTCAATGATCAGTTGATTGTTCAATAGTAATAATTCATTCAATATTAATGTTTAATTTTTCCTTTTTTTTATATTTTTATATTTTAATTATTAATGTTTGTTTCCGCCTCCTTAAGTTTTGTAAGGTAGATCCTTCCAAGGTGGGCGGGATGGACGGGCTGCGAGGGGGTTTCTTTGGTTTGGTTAGGTGTGGTACGGTGGTACCCCTTTCCTTTTGCCTTATACCTCCTACCCCTTCCACTCCTCTCTCTCTTGAGTGTGGATGTCCTCCCTTGTATCCCCCTCTTGTTCCTTAAGTTAGTTCGTCTCCGGCTGTCTGATGTCCGACTTGATACATGTTTTATCCAGGCAGTCGTTATTATATATATATACCTATAACATTCTTTTCTATTTTAAATACAGTGAGTTTAGTTTGTTAGTACATGACGAATTGTGTTTTTATTAGTATTTACAGTCCACTCAGTTATCCCTGTACTAGGAACCAGCCAGATGGAGAAAAGGAAAACTCTGGTAATAGTCAAAATATCAAAACACCTTGCCGACAATCATTATTTGGATGACCTCACAAGATAATAGTGAAGATAAAGCAATAATGAGCCAAAACAGGCCCATTCTATCTAAAAACAAGAAATCACATTAAAGCAAATAAGAGCAAAAAGGCTAAAAGATTTAACTTCTTAAAAAAAGAAAATTACAATTGAAATCAATAAAATTAAGAAACAACTTTATCGTTTAAGGAAATCCAATTGAATAAGGAATTAAAAATTAAAACTATCCTCAAACAATAAAACCGCTGCTAAGTTAATAAAAGATCTTTTAAAAAACCTTTCTACAGCAGCAGCTGTAGAAAGGTGCGCATCTATTTTACAACATAACTGCGCATCTATTTTAGATGCATCTATTTTAGATGCGCAGTTATGATTTTCCAAGGTTTCATCAAAAGGGTGTAGATGGTCTCTTAATGATAAATTAATTGCCTTAGCTTTTTATAAAAGATCGCCAAGGAATTATTTATTTTTAAGATCCATTATTAAATTACCTTGTAGATCCACTCTTTTGGCTTTACTAAGCAAAGTACCATTGAAAACTGGTATTAATGATGTCATATTTAACTCACTATCGTCAATAGTCGATAAAATGGATGAACGAGATAGACTTTGCTGCATCATGTTTGATGAGATGAGCATTAAAGAACATTTATATTATGACCAGAAAAATGACGATGTGGTTGGTTTCGAAGATTTTGGCAGTTTGGGTAGAAGCCCATCACACGCCAAATACGCGTTAGTGTTCATGGCAAAAGGAATAAAAACAGGATGACAACAGCCTTTACCTTCTAGATAAGTAGAAGTGGAATGATAGCAGCCCCAATAATCACCTTAATAACAGAGGTAAATCTATATTTCATAAATTACTTCTTTAGATGCTTTATTAATATAAACGGGGTTAATAATAACAAATATTTTATTTCATTATTATTAGAAAGTTAAGGTATTAAATGTAGCTAAGGTTATTAGTTTGCATGCTTTTAATCTTGTTACCCTATTTTATTAGTATTCACTCCATTATGTTACCCTATTTTAAATTTTCATTATTTTCCATATCAATCTGTTTTATTTTCAGGTCCTTTTAAAATGTCAGAACGTTGGACTCAATGTAATTTGTACTATATGTGACACGGGTACAGCAAACGTTTCAGCTATAAATACCTTGGGTGCAACTTCTTATAAACCGATATTTACGATAAACAACCAGAAGATAGTTAAACCGATATTTACGATAAACAACCAGAAGATAGTTGCTGTTTTTGATCCACCTCATCTACTAAAATGCATGCGCAACAACTTATTGGCACATTATGTACAAGTGAGCGATGACGAAGATCTTTAGGATAGAGAAGCAGATGGAGGCGAGCCAGCAACGCCATTTATCGGGACAGCATCCTGGAGAGATGTCAAAGAGGCTGTTATCAAAATAAGAAATACCCAGGTTTTAGATCTCTTTATAAGATCACTGAAGATCATATCAACCCAATAGGATCGTTGAAGATGAATATGAAGAATGCTGTTCAAATACTTAGCCACACAGTTGCTGCATTTATTCTCACACTCACTTTAGCAAGTTTTTCTGTAGTTCAGGAATGTACCACTTGTTTTTTTTCGGTCAAATCCCAAACCCTTAACATAGCTTATGGCTTATCTTCCAGCTGATAGGTTAAAAATATCCAAGCCCTTCACATATTCCGGTGTAGATTTTTGCGGTCCTTTACTAATCCGCCAATCTACTATACACAATGCAACTATAGTAAAAGCGTATGCTTGCCTCTTCATCATCCTATTGACGAAGGCCGTGCATGTAGAACTGGTGAGTCATCTTACCTCACAAGCCTTTATTGCCTGTTTGTGCAGATTTATTGCCCGAAGAGGTATCTTGCAAAACTTTATTCTGTGACAATGGACGTAACATTGTTGGTGCTGAGAGCACGTTAAAGGATATAAAAACATTTCATTCCAAAGATAGTATTAACACTATAGAATCTAAATTTAGCATGCAGGTATAAAATTTAATTGGATTCCGGCTCGTTCCCCTTCATTCCGAGGATTATGGGAACGAGCAATAAAAAGTTATAAACACAGCCTTCGCCGTGTAATAGGTATACGAGTCATTTGACATTCGAAGAATTTTGTACGTTACTAGCTCAAGTAGAGGCTCAGCTAAACTCTCGCCCAATAACTCCCTTATCAGATAATCTCTCTGACCTTTCAGCCATTTGTCCTTCCCACATCCTTGTAAGAGAAGTGCTGATTGCAGTGACAGATGCTAATTAATAGCATGAACCTAATTTACTCAACCGATGGGAACGAGTTCAGCAAGCTCAGCATAATTTTTGGTAAAGCTGTCCGTTATATTGAATGAGTTGATGGAAAAAATAGAAGGGGATTGCCGTCCTGATATTCGCACGGTCAAAACTCATCTCACCCAAAAGTATGAAGAACGTATCTAGATCACATCCACAAAAAGAAAACAAAATTTTGCTTGCTTCAATAGCAGTGGTGACAAGATTTTGACAGATACCTGGCACCAACAAAAACGTTCATCTGAACGAGAGGAACGCATTCGAATTGTGAAGACTGCTGCATCAATAATCGGAGAAGATATTCGATCAAAAGTATATGAAACCCAGGAATACATCTCTCCAGATAATTTCTTACAAGAAAGTGAATCTATGATTCCTGAAACCCTTTGTTGTTTAACTGAGACAACAATTTTAAACAAAAAAAGAAGCTCAGGAGAAGGTGAAGAAAATGTGTACTGCACTTGCACAATATATCATCTCTGCTTTGAGGCAAAAGTCATTCATATGAGTTGCGTGCAGGTTAGATAGGGAGCTTTTTTTTCAAAAAAAAATATGGGTCTAGATAACTAATTGACGTTTTGCCATCTCTTGGATTTTGTTCCTCCTTCACAGAAGCTGTTCGATTTGAGACTTCATCAATTTTGAGTTATCCATTAAAGTTAAGTGACTAACTATTTTCTCAATATGATCATGACAATGCTGACTTTAATACACAGACCTTCGATGTATTAAACATTCCATGCGATGGGTGGGATATGATTCTCCAATTCCACAGCAATCCTTTTAAATCAAAAAGTACTCTGTGTCAAAAAGGTACGATTTCTAAAATCTTGCAAGTGGAAACTAGACCAAATTCTAAAACTTTAAGGAAAAGTTGCTTATATTTTTATTATCAAGGTGTGCAATATCGCCATAATTAAACCATATTACCTGGATTTCTTTTATATTTTATTGAAGATGATGAAGCTAAATATAATTTCATTCTCATGATTAAGTTCAAAGGTAAGTAAAGCGTGTTAAATGTATATTCCTAACCCTACAAAGGTTATGGACCCTCAAAAAAGTTAATAGCGAAAAAAATTAAATTACGGGAAATAATAAAAATAACATGTAAAATACGTTTTAATTCGGTTCAATTCTTTTCAAGAGAAAAAATTTGGAACAACTCGACTTCGGTTTCAATGCTTAAATTGATTGGAGCTAACAATTTTCTAAGCTGGTGTTTCCGTTTAAAATCTCTTTTAGAGGCTATAAAAGCATATCGTTGGTGCTTGACGAACAAAGAGATATAAAACCTTTGGAGCAACATGCAACGGTAAAAAGCCTGCATTTTAGGCGACGCACACACCGCTTTGGTACTAAACTGTACAATAGCTAAACAAATTTGGGACTATCTACACGAAAGGTATGAAGGAGACATACGTAGAAGAGTAGTAGAAATAAAAAACGAAAATAATAATAACGAAAATTGGGAAATTGTTTTCTAGTTTCTCTTCTGAGAGGATTATCTCTCATGTACCACTGTGTGGCAAGACAATTCGATAACATATCAGGTGCAAAACTTAGTGATGATAGGAGATGCTTCCAATTATATGAAGAAAGGAAAGGACGGTGTGAGAAAGATCAGAGAATGCCTGGGGCTGTCTACAGACTGGGAGCTACTAAAAGCGTTTCTTCAGTACATTCTTACGTACATATGTATAAAAAGTTTTACTTGGAGGTGGAACAAGGTGTGAATGTATCTTAATACTTACTCTTAATTATTAAGAGAGAATGGAAATAAATATAGGTTTATTCACCAATAAAAGGAACTTTGATTAGGTAAAGAGTACCTAGATAAATAATAACAAAAACAATAACAATCTGAGATTAGAGGCCTCCATTCCAAACTAATACCTCAGTCGGCAATTAACTCTCGAACTTTACGGACCTTCCCTACCCCGGCGATGCCAAAATAACACCATAGTTTAAACCAATTCCGGCGCAGGTGTGAGGAGTTGGAGAGGACCACGAGACGAGCGGAAATGCTGCCGACGACACCACCGACGACCACCCCGGTGCCTACAACGGTTACGGCCCCGGCACCCAGCTGCTTGGCCGCCCGGCCCAAGTGTTGCTGCGTACCAAAGCGGTCATACGAGCTCCGAGCGGCGAAGGTAAAAACACCCCCCAAAGACCCAAACCCCAGTTCCTCTCATTACTACAAGTACAGATGCCTCACGGAGGAGCACAATGTCTGTCTACGCCAACCGAGGGTTTCAGGTCCCCCTCAGAAAAAATGGCCCTCCAACTAGAACCTGGTGGTCTCATACACAACCACGGAAGCCCGGGAAGATCCGACGACTAGGAACCGGCTCCATGCCGAGCCCCAAGATCAGCCGGCCTATTATACACCCGTCAGGATTAATCAGTTTTATCAGATGGGCATGAAAAAGATGAACTGGAGACTCAACACAAGCTGCATTTGAGAAGAGCTGAAAGGGCTAGAACGTCTTTGAAAGAAGACACGGAAATGTCTAAAGACTCAAATGATATTCTCGTTTTGACCTTTGATTTACAAAAAGCTTTACCTTTCCCCAAACTGTCAACCTCTATTGCGCACTGTAAGCGTAACATATACGTGTATAACTTAGGGATTCACCACACAGCAACAGGCCAAGCATTCATGTACATCTGGAATGAAACAGTCGCATCAAGAGGGTCCCAAGAAATTGGTTCTTGCCTCATGAAGCACATCCAGCTTCATTGTGCTAACATTAAGCACATAATACAGTGACGCATGTACAGTACAGGCCAAAATAAAAATTTAAAATTATCACTGATGTGGAAAGCAATAGTTACCAATTCCAATAATTCCATTTCCAAAGTTTACCACAAATTTATGGTACCCGGACATTCCTATTTACCTAATGACAGGGACTTTGGAATCATTGAAAAAGCAGCAAAGGCAGCTTCAATCTATTCTCCAAACGATTGGGTGAAAGTGATCAGCAATACAAGAAAATCTAAATTTCATGTATACGAAATGCGAAGGGAAGATTTTTTCTCAAGTCTAAGTTTGGAACAGTCAATAACAAAAAGGAAAGTGAACACCAACAATGAATCTTTTAAGTGGCTACAAGTTCAGTGGCTGCGATTTGACTGCACACCTAGTGTATTTTTATACAAAGAGACATTAAACCCTATCATCGAGTTTAGTACTTTAGATATTAAAAAAAAAGAAAACAGCCAAAGAGAGACCTCGTACTTCAATACCTGTGAGTCTACATCGACTGTATTATTCTCCTAGGTCAGTCACTGTAGCAAAGAAGAAGGATATGATAGAACTTCTACAGTGGATTCCTCCAATTCATCAGTTTTTGCCGTCGCGGTTATACAATTAGTTAAATTAAACTTTTTTGATTTAATATTAATTTTGCAATGGTTTGATTGCCGATAACGATACCATTGACATGGGACCCATTTCTGATTATGAAGATGACGAATGAGATTAAATTATTTTTGGTGATAGAGATCTTTGTTTTTGTTCCTATTTTTATAATATTATTTTTAACTAAATGCACATTACTCCTATGTTTATTATAATTTTAAATTTTAGTTAGTTTAATAAAACTATGCTTTTAATGTGTTAGTAACTTCTAATTTTTTTGTTAAAACTTAATTTTTAATAACATAAATATTTCAAGTATAATATGTAAGCTATTGTGTGTTTTACTAGCATTTTTCGTTGTTCAGTATTACTATGAGTAAAAAATAAATCAATTTTGATTAGCTATTATTATAAAACGAAGTTTGTTTTTTTTATACCTCAATTTTAAAGAAGCGAAGATACTTTTGTACTCGTCGTACTTACGTAGTGTGTGCCAGAAATCCAATTAAAGGGGTTTTAATAATATTAATAAGAAAAAACCTATATTTAAACTAAAAGGCTGCCATCAAGTAAGTGACATTAACAAGAAGCGAAGATACTTTTGTACTCGTCGTACTTACGTAGTGTGTACCAGAAATCCAATTAAAGGGGTTTTAATAATATTAATAAGAAAAAACCTATATTTAAACTAAAAGGCTGCCATCAAGTAAGTGACATTAACAAAAAAAAAAAATTTTTTTTGATCACTCGTTAAACGGAAAAATGGTATAACTCATTGAGTTAAACCATTTTTCCCTAAATATTAACAAAAATTTAAACGGAAAAGTGGTATTCTGGATTTAGGAGCTTATTTAACTGTAATAAATAAGCCCAATAGCTATGAATCTTTTATCATATGAAACTTCAACTTCTTTTGATTAGGAATACATAACAACCTACTTAAAAGGTATTACCCTGATTTTTTTATTTACTAAAACGCAAAACCCTTATTTTCCAAAAGTTGTTAAAAATGCAGTTAGACCACTCTTCCTCTGACCGGCTTATATATATATGTATATTTATATTTTTTTTTTCAATGCAGTTTAAATCACCTTGTCTGTGTGGTTTTAGCATATCAGTCCTTAAAGGAAAAGCATCGTCCGCAATGAAAACATATGGCAGATTTCGAGAAGTATTCGTGATTTTTTCATCTTTCGGAATATTTATAGAATTCTTCTGCAATTGTCTAAAAAAATGCTGTACCCATCTGATATTCTGCCATTTTTTCCCGAAATCAAACAACATACATTTTTAATTCGCATCGGCAAGTAAACCATACTGTGCGTATGTTTGTAATTATAACAAAAAACACTTTCAGCTGGAGGAATTATATTGATATGTTTCCATCTTTGCATGCCCAGGCAATGTGGGAAATTCCACCTCTTTTCGAAGTCTTTGGCTATAGTGATCCAATCATGTTCAGTTGTTGGAACCTGCGAAGTATATACACTATACACATTACGTCACACAAGTTATAATTGTTAAATATGCATGTATAATAAGTATTCTGTTCGGGGCCCTTTTGATAGTATGCATACGGGGTTTCCTCCACCCCAAAATATTCCTTATAATGACAACTACTCCCACGCAACTACATATAATTATCAAGATAATTACCCAGCAAACATTAGCGAAGCGTCAAGAAGTAACCAAAATTCTAGTCAGCCACTCTCTTCATATGCTACAAATTTCATTCATATCACAGATATTATATAATAAATNTAAACCTCCGAGTTCCTCATTAAATCATAAAATCTCAGAGAAATTCAAGTCTTTCCTTAAGGGGCCGGTATTCCCCCAGTCTACCCTACACACATTCTAGTTCGGGACATCCAAGAGTCGACATCGTAGCGGTAGATTATTAGTTTAGTTTAGAATTTTTAGTTTAGTTTTAGAAAAATAGTATTCTTCTAGTAAAAACTATTATCATTTTCTTAGTTATCAATACAAAATTACCTATAATTTTCATTTCTATTTTTTAATTTTCTTCAAAGTTATTTCGTATTGCCTAATTTATTTTGAATTTTAATTTAATATTGTTATTGTAAATCCTTCTTTTGTTTATTATTATTACTTCTAAATCTCAAATTTATTTGGGTTCATTGATTCTTTGGACATTACAAATGATTACGACAAAGCATTACGTTAGATGTTAAAAGCTAACAGTGATACAGATTGCTTAATACCAGAGCATGAGGAATGCGACCTAAGCATTCCTGACGAGGTTAAAGAAATAAAAATAAACAAAGAAGAAATGGCAAACGCAGCGAACCCAGTTCAACATCTGTCCCAGATCCAGCCAGACAATTCTGCTTACCAAGACCTTTTTCAAGACGTAAGTCAGCTTTGAACTATTAACACTCAATTAAAAAACTGGGCTAGCTAGGATGAGAAGAGGAAAATAACATGGGCGGACTACGATGTATTTCGTGACATTGCGCAAAGACTATCTGGAACAATTATTAAAATTAAAACTAGAACAGAAACGTTAAATAGTACATCGACAAGCGAAAATGAGAAAATAATACAAAGTATTGCAGAGTTATTAGTGCAGAATAATAAAATAAAACGCGAACCGACACCTATGCAGAAATGCTTCAACTACCGGTAAATTTAAATAATAAAATTCAAGCAAATAAAAACATCAACATCCGTAAACTACCAATTAAACAAGAAACAATCATAATTAAGCCAGCTGAACCTAAGGGAGATGAAAATGAAATTAATGAGTAAACAAAAAAAGAACTGCGGGCTAATATAGAAAAATGCGTGAAAGTTAAACAGTTAAGAACAGTCAAGAGGGGGTAGAATGTTGCGTATATTAGACAATCAAGAAGATGACGACCTGACCCAAAACATCTTGCAAAAAACTGCGCTTTATTAAATGCCTTTATTATGTCCTTGCTAATGAAGACTACAAAGAGCTAATTAAACCTTTATTCAAAGTAGGACCCCGGGATAGAGACACGGTACACTGGGTGGTCGAATGTGAGTCTAAAATCAGGAGAGCATTAATAAACACAAGTAGAGTATACATTGACTGGACAGCATGTAAAGTTAAGGACTATATTGTAGCGACGCGTTGTTCCGCATGTCAAACTTATGGTCATTCTACTAAATATTGCGAAAAGACAAATTCATACTGTGCGACGGAGGGCCACGATATAAAGCAATGTCCAAATATTGCACAAAATCCAGTTTGTATAAACTGCTTGAAACAAGGCAAACCAGCAGAGCATAGGGCTAATAATCCCAAGTGTCCGTGTCACATCCAAGCGCTCCAAAGAGAAATCAATAGAACCAACTATGGATCTGACTAAAATTTTAAATAAATTATGCAAATTCCCAACAAATGAATATTTATCCGAAATAAAAATAAAATAAATAATGAGCCAGTTACCTTAGAGAACTTACTAAATAAAATATACAAATTTAAAGTTACGGGAGGGACAGTTAAAAGCCGAACATCTCTTATATACAACTTCGGGAACTATTCAGACATTAATATTTAATTTGCCAGTAAAACAGGAAATACCATGGATTAGCATTATTAACAAAAAAAAAAAAATATTAACTACCAAAAAAATGGCATAGTAGACCAGAATATAAGCGCTAAATCAATAAGCACTGACTCATACTTGACACTAATAATTAAATCAGAAAATGAAAATATTTTCAGACTTCTGTTCAACTATAATTCATCATTGGGCAGCGAATAACTATCCCCTAGTAGTAGGAGTAGATATATTCACTCCGCTAAGTGACGTCTCGGCCCTGGAATTACCCTAGCGACAAATACGAGCTACCTTAAATTCTGTAAGGCTGGGGACTGGGGCTAAGGTTGGGAGAATGACTGAGTGAGTGCATGAGTGTGAGTAAGAGGCGGGTTGTATGAGTGAGAGTATGAGGAGTGTGCAAGTGTGAGTAGGAGGCGAAAATGGCTGGCTGGGCAGACTGCTTTGTCAGCTTTTTCTCTCGGGCCTCCGGCCGTGGGAATGCAACCGCGGCCCGGGCCGGGGTAGAGGGAGCAGAGGCTGTCAGTCGAGCTTGTGGCATTGAAGTGTAAGGAGTGTGACAGTGCTTGGTACCTGTGACTATGTGGATTACGTGCTGGTGCATCGGGTTCGTGCTGAGCGGTGAGTCCCAACCATAGCCCCTGGGGACCGGTTGGTTCCTTTATAATCTAATCTAAGACTGTAATTTTTATTAATTTGTTCTGTTAAAATCTTAATGTGTAAAGTAAACGTAGGGGAGGTCAGTTAGATTTGAACTGCGTTTATATTTGATTTCCTTTTCTATTATTGTTTTAAATGGGGTTTAGTTCTTTAGTAATGAAGTTATGCTGTTTAATTTTCTAGTTTCTTTGTATGTATGTATTATCTAATTTGAACATAGAGAGCCATAATCTCTGTATTGTGGGCGTAATGTTTCATTTAAATTTTTAGTTTAATGATTTATGTTTTCTTTTTTATAACCTACGGCGGTGGAACCAATGACTTATTTTTGTCTTTATATCATTTTTGGAGTTATAATTTTCTTATCATAGGGGCCAGTATTCTCGGGTGCAATATTTCTTTTTTTTACATTTTGTTATTCATGTACTTGTATGTTTCTTTTTTTTACATTGTGTTATTCATGTACTTGTATGTTTCTTTTTTTTCACATTTTGTTATTCATGTACTTGTATGTTTCTTTTTTTTACATTTTGTTATTCATGTACTTGTATGTTTCTTTTTTTACATTTTGTTATTCATGTACTTGTATGTTTCTTTTTTTACATTTTGTTATTCATGTACTTGTATGTTTCTTTTTTTATGTGAATGTCATATGCACGTTACATTGCGTTTATAGCGAATTATATTATTGAAGTTATCGAGTTATCTTTTTTTAACTAGGATCCCTGACCCTTACAATTCATATTCTATTATAAAGGAAGTAATGACTTAAAACACCTAAACATAACATCCAATTCAAATCGGAAAAAGAAACTCTTAATTATGAATTTCTCCCAGGATCAAAAAAGCTAGAAATATTTATAAATAGTACGATAGAACTGCGAAAACTCTTGTTGCAACGTGACCAATTAAATGCCGACATATATAAAAATATTCTCCAAGGAGTGATAAACAAAGAAGTCTACGAATCTTCCAGAAAAATACGTGAAATAATAAGAAAGGGAATGAACATATACGACAATTACGAAAAACAATTCGTCTGGCACTCTGAAACAGAATATAGAACGGGTTTCTGCTTGCAAAAAGGGGGAGCTTATGTACCTTTCGACAAAAATAACAAAAAATTCCAAACACAAGAGAGATATATTTTAGTTATTAAGGATACTCGACTAATGCTCGACGGGGAATTAACAGAAAAACTAAATCAAGTCGACATAGTTAACTCAAAACTCCCGAACATTAAATGGATAAATGGAGTACCAGGATGCGGGAAAACGAATTATATACTACAAAAACATAAGCCAGGACACGACCTAATACTTACACAAACCAGGGCCAACTTAAAAGAAATCAGAATAGCCGTTCAAACCCTCAACTTAGTGAATGAGAAATGTATCAACACCGACTCATCATTCATAATTAACGGACCAAATAAAAACTACGAAAGAGTATTCATCGACGAAGCGGTATTGATGCACGCTGGATACGTCGGGTTCATCTCTGCGCTTACTAGAGCGACGAAGCGGTATTGATGCACGCTGGATACGTCGGGTTCATCTCTGCGCTTACTAGAGCTACAGAAATAATTCTTCTTGGAGACGAGAACCAAATTCCATACATCGAGCCAGGCAAGTTCCAACCTAAATGGGCAAACATCGCCTCATTATGCAGTCCTTTCTTAACACTATCTACTTCAAAAAGATGTCCTCTTGATGTATGTTATCTCCTCTCTTCCTATTACAAACAAATACGAACGACAAACCCGACGATAAAATCTATAAGACCGACCATACTAGATGGCTGTTTCTATCAAATAAAACCTGACACTCTTTTACTAACATTTACACAAAATGAAAAAAATATAATTATAGAATGCTTAAGGGACAAATGCAAAGGGCAAATAAAAATCCACACAATACATGAGGCACAGGGTCTAACTTCAAAAAGAGATATACTAATAAGAATAAACACAAAACACCTTGAAATTTATAACAGTATCCCTGTGTGTGAGTGAAAGTCAAAGTATGTATAGACAGCAATTAGACCATAATGAGCGTGACAGCGACTTCTTAATAATGTCAATATTTCCGCTAAAATTAACCCTAGAAAATCCTGATTTTAACAATAAAACATAGGAAATTCGGAATAATCAGAGAACTTCGTCATCACGTTTCTCTAGACCTATTAAAATAAAATGTATAAAAGAAACCAATGATGTTAAAAAAAAAGATTTGATAATATGGATTGGATGTTAAAATAAAAAAATTGACTGACACAAAAATACCCATCCATCATAATCAAGAAATTACTGTTAAACTTCATTTGTACAAAACTATGGTTGATGATAAGGTTTGTAATGCTCTGATTTCAAATAGCTCAACACAAAAATGTTATATACGTGGATTAGGCCCATAAAATTTCAACAATATCGAAGATGCTAGATCACAACCAATTAACAACGAAGCTTTAGAATTCGGAATTTCGTCTCTCTTTGCTAACATTTGCTCATTCGAGTGCTTACTTCACATTGCTTACAGATTAGTTTAAGACATCGCAAGTAAGAGGCGAGGAAAACAAAAAAATTAATATTGTTAAAAAAGAAGCCATCATTCCAAAATTCAGAGAAGAAACGGGTCTTTTGGTAGATATGCCAAAGCAAGGATTCGGGAATACGAATGATGGGAACACAGCTAGGGTGTTCCAAAAGTAGCGCCGAATTTCAAGTTTTCACTGTGGTTTCCCGTGAAGGTTGTATAGTAAACGGAGATGGGCTTACGCTTGTGTGTATGTGTTTACACTCTAGTAAAACCACTCGTCTTCAGCTACACTAATTCAAAATTTTAACTATAAAGCCACGTATCGAGTCACCTATCGAGTCACGTTCTAGCCTTCGTAGTGTTAACATCATAGCTTAGAGAGTAGTTTTTTAGTTTAGTTTGCAATAGTTCAGTTCAATATTTGTCCTATAGTTGCATTATTTAGTTTAATTTAGCCAGTTATTTAAAAAAAAAAAAAGTAATTTCTTACGGTTCTTGTCTAATAAAAAAAAGTGAAGCAATATGTATAGTGTCAAATGTACTCTTTAAGAAATGATTACGATGTGTTGATACCGGAATTCGAGGAATCTGATCTGTTAAATTTTAATTCTAATCAAAGTGAAGAGACTAATAAAAATTAAGTGTAGTGCGAGTTTACCGAACTGTTGGCTGATGTGGTTGTGGAGAGTCCACCAAAGGTATCGCATAGTGGTAAGAAACCTTTTGTTGGTCAAAAAGTGGTGATATCTCGAAAAAGTGGCCAAAAGCAGGATGCCATTATTACTAATATTTCACACAGTATCAATAATCACCCAGCTCAGCAAAATAGTAATAGTATAGCAGATGTTGAATGGGTTGATAGCGATGGCTCCATTAAAGGAAAAACAGTAGATATCAGCACTTTAACTTTTAAATACAATGACCCCGTACCCACACGTGCAATTCAACATCCTCTTTCAAGTAATGCTGAATGTAGACATTTTAATAATCAACCCGGACCTAGCTCATGCTGTAATAATAATGATAATGAATAGCAAATAGACGTGAAAATAATAATATACCACCTAGTGTTTCTACCTCAAAATCCAACACTATCCCTAACAATGACTTGACATCAGTCTGCGAGATCTGTGGCTTGTCTTTTATAAACGAGCGTGGACTTAAAACCCACATTGTTAAAAAACACCCAGTAGAAGCGAATACTGCTAAACTAAATAGTATTCTAAAGACAAATAAACACTCTGAAAAACCTATAAACTCTTGTACAGAAGATGATATTGACAAGTGGGATAAATCGTTTAAAAACATCTTAAACTCCAAGAAGAGTTTTAAACCCGAAATTTTCGATCAAGCTACTAAAGACTTCGTAAATTTTTTACCTGAAGCTAATATCAACATAACCTAAATACCATTCTCTAAGATATTACAAACTGCGTAAGGACAATAAAGCCAACAAGGGAGGAAAAGGAGCCGGGAAAGTATCAAATCCTCAAAGAAGTAATAAGGCCGATCGAGAAAGACGTCGCGAGCAATATCAGTATGAAGTTGCCCAGTACTATTACTACAATCGGAGGAAAAAGGTTGTTCAAAGTGTTATAACAGCCGATAAACCGAAACAGTGTCCGATCAAATTAACCGAAATAGAGTCTCACTATAAAAATATGTTTCAACAAACTAACGACAACTGTAGACAAGAATATGAACAAACAGTTATTCGAGAAAATATATTAAATATCAATGTTAAGAGTGTTCACAAAGCTATCAAGTCGACCTCTTTGGATACTGCTCCAGGATCCGACGGAGTCCTTATTAGAACTATTAAACATCTTGACGCAGCACATATTATCAAATCTATAATCGAAATCTTTCTCAAATATGCTTACTTACCTGAGATATTAAGGATTGGAAGGACTGTTCTTATTTATAAAGGTAAAGGTGGAAGTGATGATATATCATCATGGCGACTGATCCCAATGTACTCAATTTTACGACGAATCTTAGAAAAAGTTCTTGATGCCGAGCTTCGGCATCAAGTCACGTTCCACTCATGTCAAAGAGGTTTTGTGAAAGGTTTAGCTGGCTGTCACGTTAATTCCAGACTGATTGACGCGGTATTAAAAGACGCTAAAACAAATAAAAAAAAAGACGCTGCGGTGGCTTTTTTAGATGTTACAGGCGCTTTTGATAACGCGGGTCACCATCATATAATTAAATCTTTAAGAGCCAGAGGGGCTTCCGAAAATCTGATTAACTGTATAAAGGCATTATTGTGCCAGAACTAGATTAAAATTCGATCAGGGAATCATGACACATGTCTTATATCTGTTAAGAGAGGCGTACCTCAGGGTGGACCTTTGTCAGCGACACTTTTTAATCTGGCAATTGATCATATATAAAGAAAATTTTGTGACCCTCAGATTACCAATCAGTATGGATACAGTTTAAATTTGCGGGTTTGCCGACGACCAGGCTATTACTGCTTCTAGTGCTATAGCAGCAGTGAGAGTAATTAACAGCATATGTCGTAGATTTAGAGAGATAGGTTTGGTAATAAATCCTTCCAAAAGTACGAGTATTTTGATATCAAAAGGTGAGCACTACAGTAATAAGTTGATTCTTGAAGATGACAGTTTCATTACCTCTAACAATGCTGACGAAGTAATTAAATATTTAGGCTGCAGTTATACTGGAGAAATGGTTTATAATGAGAATGCAGTTGTAAAGCTTAACGACAATATTATTAAATTAGTAGCATCCAACTTACTTAAACCAGACCAAAAGCTAAATATTTTAAATCAATATATTTTTCACCCCTTGCAAACAGCACCATTGACTAAACTTCGACCTGCATTTCTTGAAGGTGTTGATGTAATTATTAGGAGATGTACTAAAGCCATAGTCTACCTGCTAATTCATCAACAGCCATACTATATGCTCTACGCAGGTATAGAGGCCTCGGTATATTAAGATGTTTGTGGGAAGCTCCCTTACAGCATTCTTCAAAAGTTAAAAAACATAAATGATGTTCAATTCCAAAGTATACTTGATTATGACGTTGAAATCTCTGATTGTGTAGACCGTCTCGGTCTGAATCTTGAAAACCTCGGAGATAAGTATACTGCTAAAAAGATCCGACAGTCACTCCGAGAAAAAGCTTTTGATGAATGGTGTAAGTGGCAAGGTATATGTGTGTGTCACTTTAAAGATATTACAAAATCCAACGAATTTATTAGCAACAGACAGATACTTACGGGTTCTGAATGGACCAACGCTATAAAATTAAATATCAATTATGCCCCTCTTCGCGGTGTACCAACAAGTGGCGCCCAGTCTACAGGAGAGTTAGGACCCCTCTGCCGCAGATGCAGCAGAGAGACTGAAACACCAGCACATGTGCTTGGTAATTGTCCAAATAACATGCTCCTCGTTACTCGACGTCACCATAACGTCAAGCATAAGACCATTGATCTGATGAAGCAAAAGGGGTATACTTGCTATGAAGAGATCTATAGCATTGATTCTAATGGTTCTACTAGGTATGCTGACATCGTTGCTTTTAAAGAAAATAGCAAGGACGCTTTAGTGATAGACTCTACGGTTGGATATGAAAGTGTGGCTGATGGCAACACTGCTTGTGAGGTTACTTGACTTAACCTTCTCCCACACTTGTTTCTGATTCTGTTCTGTTCATAGGTTCTGTTTCCACGCTTGATTATCATTACTTTTAAGTTAAGTTTGGCTCTATCAAGTTGAATCTCAGTTTGTGACCGCAAACATCACGAACGAAATCACCAAAAATCACTATATATTAGGATCTCTTGATAGTGAAATTGCAGAACTGATTTCCGATATTATTTCTACAACTGTTACCACTTCAAGCTATATTGACCTCAAATCTCGTTTAATAAAAGAATTCGAAGAATCGAAAACGAGTAAAGCAAAAAAACTCATTACAGATCTTGAATTAGGAGATATAAAAAAAACCAACTGCTTTGTTAAGAGAAATGCGTGCATTGGCTGGGAAACAAGTGACTGATGGTTTTCTCAAAAATTTATTTTTACAAAGGCACCAACCAATACAAGGTCAATATTAGCTTCAAGCTCTGACACCCTAGATAATCTAGCCCTCATGGCTGATAAAATTTTAGAAATTTCGCCATCCCAATATGTGTGTCCAGTGCTATAATAACATTCCTGAAGACCGTTTTTCTAAATTAGAGATGCAAATTGTAGAACTAACAAAATCTATTAACGAACTAAAGACACAGCGATCAAGGGCCAGGTCCCAATACCGTTCAAGTCGGGAACGCTCAAGTACCCCTTTACGACCTGCTGATGTGTGCTGGTATCACCACAGATACCAGGAGAAGGTAACCAAATGCACTAAACCGTGCTCATTCCCAGTCTCTTCGGAAAACGATTGAACCCGTCCCTAGCGGCGACAGGGGGCGGGGTACAGCCTAGTCGTCTTTTTGTCACTGATATCAACACAAAACTTAGATTTTTAGTAGACAGTGGTGCTGATGTCTCAGTTATCCCGCCAACACATCAGGATAAAAAGAATATTTCCAAACGAGAATTATTTGCTGCTAATGGCACAACAATCAAAACATATGGCACTCGTCTTCTTAACCTTGACCTCAATTTACGTAGACAGTTTGTCTGGCCATTCATAGTTGCTGCAGTGGATACACCAATTATAGGCGCAGATTTCCTACATTATTTTAATCTCCTAATTGATCTCAGAGGAAAAAGACTTCTTGAAAAGACTACTCTACTATCATCATCAGGTAATCTCCGTCAAGTAACTGATTTATCCTCAGTTTACCTCCTTTTACAAGATAATAAATTTCACAAACTATTACGTAATTTTCCTAACTTATTGATAGAAAAACCTTATTCTTCTGATAGTGATAAAAATAATAATACTATCATTACACATCAAATCATAACTTCAGGCACACCTGTAACTTCTAAAGTGCGCCGATTACCTCCAGACCGATTACAATCAGCAAAATTACAATTTCAACATATGGTAGATATGGGAATAAGTCAACCCTCAAGCAGTAATTGGGCTAGTCCCCTCCATCTGACATCTAAAAAAGATGGAACATGGAGACCGTGCGGGGACTACCGTGCCTTAAACTCTCAGACTAAACCTGATCGCTACCCCATACCACACCTAATGGATTTTAATAGCAGTTTAAGTGGTACTTCTATATATTTTAAACTTGATTTAGTACGTGCTTTTCACCATATACCTGTTGATCCAGAAGATGTGCAAAAAACAGCTGTAATAACGCTGTTGACGCCAAACCTGCTCTTCACCTTACCTTTCCTTAGAAGGCAATTGCCGTGCCATCTCTGGGTCTAGTGCGGAACTAAAATCAGTTTATTTATTAGTTTTATTTGCGCTAGCCCGCATCGCTACTCCTACCGTAGCCCTCCGTGACGTACTCTGGATTCTGGAGTCAGCGTAGCATCTGTCTGCCTAGCTCCAGGACGTCACTAGCCTTGTGTCACGTGCCCGAGCCAGTAACCACATAAGACCGTAAGTGCCTTCCCTTTTTTTACCTTTTCCCCTTATTTCTGTAGCCTGCTCTACACTTTCCCTTTTTTCCCCTTTTTACATGTTACTCCCCTTACTTGTGCTTTTTACATGTGCGTCCCCTTTTTGTTAGTTGTTTGACCGTGCCGTTATTCATTGTTATCGCGATTCGCGGTTTTTATTATAGCTTTTTAATTTACCTTTTTTTACGTGTTATTTTCAAACGCCCTTCGGGTTGTACGAATTTCTCCGTTTACCGTTTGGACTTCGTAATGCCGCACAGTCATTTCAACGTTATATGAACTCAATTCTATCTGATTTACCATTCTTATTTTGCTACCTGGATGACATTTTGATATTTTCTAAAGATGAACTAGAGCACATGAAGCATCTCCGTATTCTTTTTGACCGTTTAAATTCTCATAACATAACAATTAATGTATCTAAATCAGTTTTTGGGGTTTCCGAAATTTCATTTCTTGGCTACCAAATTTCTCCACAAGGTATCAAGCCCTTATCTGACCGTGTGCAAGCTATTATTGAATACCCCCAACCTTCAACCATCAGTGAGTTACGCAGATTCTTAGGTCTCGTTAACTTTTACAGACGCCACTTACCTCATAGTGCTGACACCAAATAAATCTTATTCGAATTGACTTCATGCAATAAGAAAAACGACAGTTCAAAAATTATGTGGACTGACAGGCAAGTTGAAGCTTTTCAAAACCTTAAAAATGAGTTGGCCAATGCCACTCTCCTTGCACATCCATCTCCAGACCTTTCTGATTCTCATGGTTAATGCATCTAACACTTCAGTCGGCGCTTCTCTTCATCAAGTAAAAGATGGCAATCTCGAACCACTTGCTTTTTTATTCAAAGAAACTCTCTTCCTCTTAACGTAACTACAGTACATATGGCCGTGAGTTATTAGCGGCCTATTCTGCTGAACACTTTCGATATCTTTTAGAGGCACGGCATTTTAAGATTGTTACAGATCATAAACCACTAGCATTTGCATTCGCTCAAAAGCCAGACAAAGCATCACCACGTCAGTTCCGCTGTCTTGACATTATATCCCAATTCACCACTGATATTGAATACATACCTGGTAAGAACAGTATACCTGCTGATACTATGTCACGAATCACTTCTATTCAGGTTCCAGCTATACTCTCATTTAAAGAGGTTGCAACTTCTCAGGCTCAAGACTCTGAACTTCAACTTCTTCTTCAATCAAACACTACTTCTCTTCAACTTTCACCTATCTCACTTCCATCTGGACAACTTCTCATATGTGACAACTCACTAGGTAAGCTAAGACCATTTCTACCACCAGAGTTTCGCCATTCAATTTTCAAAAGTTTACACTCACTTTCTCACCCTGGTGTCAAAGGCTCAATTGATCTTGTACGAGAAAGATTCGTTTGGCCGTCACTTCGCAAAGATGAGGCAAGTTGGGCACGTACTTGTATACGATGCCAAAAGTCAAAAGTATGGCGCCACACTGCTAGTGAAGTTCACACTTGTAATAATGAAGTTAATCAACGGTTTCGACATATAAATATTAATATTGTAGGACCTCTGCCCTATGGCGATGGCTACTCCTATTTGGTGACCATGATAGATAGGTTTTCTAGATGGCCTGAGGCAGTACCTGTTAAAGATATAACTGCAGACACAGT
Source organism: Gerris buenoi (assembly GCA_001010745.2). Taxonomy (NCBI): domain Eukaryota; kingdom Metazoa; phylum Arthropoda; class Insecta; order Hemiptera; family Gerridae; genus Gerris; species Gerris buenoi. The sequence continues at coordinate 91,931 of KZ652081.1, forward strand.
TGCTCAAACAATCCTTACCAATTAGATTTCCCGCTTTGGGGTGCCGGAATTTATCACCGGATTCGTTCCATTTACTGCTTGCAGAATGATTTTGGACTATACTGAAATGTGACGTGAGGAACCTGGAGAATTAGAAAGAAGTCTTTCAGTAAATATAAAAAAAGAGCACACTCAAAGTATTGGTTGGTGTTTCTTTTTTATTAATTGTATTATTTTAAATTTGAATTATTTAATTACTTACATAATTATTTAAAAGTAAATTGTAATTAATGTAAAACATTACAAAAAGATATACTTGTATTGTTAATTATATTTTTTATAAGTTTTATTTTTTATGAGAAAATTGTTAATTCCCTCTAACTAACTTTAATATAAAATATTGATACGCTAATATTTTTTCCTTGAGACTCGCTTTACTCATCCAAGTTAGGGTTTTGTAGATACTTCTCAAAACCTTTATGCCGAGGGTGATATGGCCGTCTATCCATCACTCTTTGGTTCATAGGGCCCGAACCATTTAAGCTGAACGGGGGATTTCCATTTACCTGAACTATGTCCCCTACCCTTGGAGTCCCAGCTAAAACCCTACTTTGTTTGATTCGGTACTGATACCGTTCTCTTAAACTAGGAAGATAAATGTCCGTCCAAACTTTCCAAAAACTCTCTAATAAATGTTGATGCCTACACCATAAATCTAAAACTTGCGCTTGAGTGGACGTAGGTAAGAGTACATCGTCTAATTCCCAAACGGCGATGTCGCGCATTATTTATTAAATGCGCAGGAGTTGAGGGAACTTCTGTTTCACAGCTAGTGGGCTAGAGGCCTTGTGTTTATCACACTTTCAACCTCTGCCAGTACTGTCGTCAATTCGTTTTCTGACAACAAATTGCACCCTATTGTTTTCTTCAGACTGGTTTTAATTGATGATATCACTCTTTCGTAGAAACCACCACTCACCATTTCTGTCATGTCAAATGAGTTGTCTACCGGATCGTCCCAATTTCTTTTAATTTTACACATTTCCCGTAAAACTAGTTTAGCCTTTATTGTGACAGGGCTCATTAAACCTAATGGATCAAAACACGAGGCAACTAATTTAAGCCCAGATCTTCGTGTGATTTTATCCTTAAAACTAAAGTAATTGTTTTTCAAGTTCAAAGTGTCGTTTGTTGAATCCCAAACCATCCCTAAAACGTCTATTTTCCTATTTGGCACTCTGTCTTCTAGTGGGATAATTTTTTCAAGAGGTATGTTAGACGACCATTGTCTAAGGTTCATGGACGCCGAACAGAAAGTTTCTTTTGTTCTGTAAGAAATTAAAGACTATCTTGAACTCTGCATTTCACACTTAATCAACTTAATAGTTAATCAGTCAGGACAAAAAGTGGTAGCAGAACTTTAAATTTCACGGAAGAAAAATTAAGTGAACAAGATCAAGAACATGACTTCGGCAGGAAAAATTCAGACTCCTCCTAGGTGCTACTGTTCTTCGAAAACTGGACGTGCTGCGAAAGATTGTATGAGTCAGAGAGATGTTCGCTCTTTTAGGTGTGGTTCTGTCGCCACTATAAATCAGTGTGTCCAGAGGATTGTCTGTTTAGGGTGTCGAGGTGAAGGCCACATTCTGAAGAATTGTCTTGCTAAGGCTACTACAAGTAAGCCGATGAATTCTGTGTCATTAAAGAAAGTAGTGTAGAAATTAATAAGAGTGGAAATAACAAAGATGTCCAGATAAATAAGAATGCAGTAAAACTAACTGGACTAGTCGACACTGGAAGTAGCATTATCCCCCATAATGGAGAGTGCAGCGAGTGAATTGAACCTGAAGATAATATTTAACAGTAAAAACATATATGGATTTTGTAGTAACAATTTTCCATCAGAGAAGTCACTAGGCACTTCTAAAGTGAAATTAAACATTGGAATAGTAGAAGGTTATATAGTCCAATCACTTCTAAAGTGAAATTAAACATTGGAAAAGTAGAAGGTTATATAGTCCAATCACTTCTAAAGTGAAATTAAACATTGGAAAAGTAGAAGGTTATATAGTCCAATCACTTCTAAAGTGAAATTAAACATTGGAAAAGTAGAAGGTTATATAGTCCAATTACTTCTAAAGTGAAATTAAACATTGGAAAAGTAGAAGGTTATATAGTCCAATATCATGTACAGGTACAGCCAGTGCCTGTTATTGTGGGAAGAAGTTGGTTAGAGCAGCCTCATATTGATTTTATGAAGAAGGAGATGAATTGATTATTGGAATGGCAAATGAGTTCCCGTTAGCTCATTTTCCTTTTAAAGAGAGTATTAACGAATGTCGAACACAAAAGTATTCTCATGAGCTCGTTGGAGAAAGACCGTATCAGAGCTGTGGAAACCTTAGACGATAACCGAGTAAAATATCAACTCTGACCTGAGAGGAGAGGAAAAGAACAGAGTAGTGCAACTTGTGAATAAATATAGAGAATGTTTTGCTGTTAATCTGAGGGAGTTAGGATGCACAGACCTTATACAGATGGAAATGGACGAGCTACCTGAGAGCAACCCGTGGCGAAGAAACCGTATAGATGTACCTACTAAGTGTAAGAGAAATCATTAAAAGAACCGTCGATGAGTGAAAGAAGTTAGGAATAGTAACGGAGACCCAAATCAGAATACGCTAGCCCAGTGCTTGCCAGAATTATCTAGTTACAAGTGGGAAAAACGTGTTTAATTTTTTTTTTTTTTTTCGATGAAAACTTTTAGATTTAATTTAGATTTTACAATGTAGTATGGATCCGTTTAGGGCTTAGGGTAATAGTAATAAAAGGTATCATTATTCGTTTAGGGTAATAGTAGTAATTATTTATCTATTTATTTATTTTATTTTATTTTTGTTTTTTTTTTTGGTCTATGCTTTATGCATACTGTATGTAATCTGTGAGTGAGGAGATTGTAGTTGTGTACGACGAAGGAACATGCATGTTCCCAATATGTTTATTTAACTGATTTTTACAACCCAGAACGATCCTCACTATCTTAATCACTGGTAGGATCTTAACACTAGTTAAACAATATAATATGTAAGCAATGAAGTACGATGTTTTTCCTAAATATAGATTATGTTTTTAGGCTTGAAAATGGCTTGTCGGGCCGAAAAGTTGCCAACCAAATAAGAAAGAGTTTTATTACTATTACCCTAAACGGATCCACACTACATTGAAAATTATACAAAGGGTACATATTGGAATTAATTGATAGATTTTACAAGATTTTAAGAGCGTGATAATTTTAGCTGAACATATAGTGCCAAAGCTTCATCTTCTGAAAAATATTGGTCAGGCTCTTCAACTTTTCTTTCTGCCCTTTTAAGACGCTTTGTTCGTCCAGGGGAAGAGACTAACCTCTTCAAAAATGAAGCTGATTCTTTTTTGCCGATATNTTTGTGGTAAAAGCAACTTGTGCACTTCATAATTGGTTAGTGAGCTCGTCGAACTCATACATCTCTTCAGCAGCTGATAAGGAATTGGAAGATGGACAAGTTTTACAAGGTGCCTGGAGGCAAGCAGAAATAAGTTTGGGTTTAACTAATTCTCAGGATAAACATGGTAGTAAAGGATAGTTTACTGTCGTGTGTTGTTATTGTTGTGATATATTCATTTTCTATTGTTTATAATCAATTATGTCCGTTTTATTGCAAGAAGGAATTAATATTGTAGCTGATTTGTTAATTTTATCCTTTAAAAATAACAAAAGAAAACGCCGAAAATGGGTGAGGGAGTGGATATAAAAAAGGAATGCTTTAGGTGCCTAAACAATATAATATGTAAGCAATGAAGTACGATGTTTTTCCTAAATATAGATTATGTTTTTAGGCTTGAAAATGGCTTGTCGGGCCGAAAAGTTGCCAACCAAATAAGAAAGAGTTTTATTACTATTACCCTAAACGGATCCACACTACATTGAAAATTATACAAAGGGTACATATTGGAATTAATTGATAGATTTTACAAGATTTTAAGAGCGTGATAATTTTAGCTGAACATATAGTGCCAAAGCTTCATCTTCTGAAAAATATTGGTCAGGCTCTTCAACTTTTCTTTCTGCCCTTTTAAGACGCTTTGTTCGTCCAGGGGAAGAGACTAACCTCTTCAAAAATGAAGCTGATTCTTTTTTGCCGATATTCTAAACTTCATTTCTGTAGCAAGAGAAAGTTTTTCTTCTGTTGCATAATTTTTTATCTCTCCTCTGTTTTATTTTAAGACTGGCTTGGTCAAATAATATGTAAGTGCGACCTCGAGCAGAGTTTGTGCAAGGAATTTCAGCACCAGGACCTTCACGTGCACCACTTTTAATTAGTATGTAATTCATTTAACCAGCTTTCATTTTCTTTAAAAAAAGTGTTAATATACCGCTGACTTTTTTCCAGATTGAATTTAATCTAATAGTAAAATGTTTAATACATTCATCCAAATTATCTTGATTCGTGAGGTTATCTCCACCTACATGTTGGGTGACGCGTTGAATAAGATGATCCGTGCCTCAGATATAGTAGGCTGGAGATTGTTTAACCTAGTGGTTGTAACAAATTTAATTTTTTTTAATGGGTATCCACCGGTGTATAATTTTTTTAAAAAGAAAATTCGGGGTGGATTTAGTTTTTTTATATAAAGTCTAGTTAATCATTTTTATTTTACTCTATCATAATAAAATAACACAATAATAAAAATATATAATAATAATATAATCATCTTAACTTAACAATAATAATTAAAATCACATGGATTAGTTTCTTTATAATTCTTTTTACAAAAGTTGCCCTTATATAATTTTATTTCCGGCTAGACCTTCGAGTTATGACTTACAGGACAGTCTTCAATTAGTTCTTTTTTTTGTTCTTCTTTTTAGTTGTTCTTTTTTTGTGGGGGGGCCCTGGATGTTCTAGAGAGGTTAGAGTGTTCTCTGGTTGTG
>KZ652081.1:99176-114830 GCA_001010745.2 Gerris buenoi
TTTTTTTTTCCTGGATTCCTCATTCTCCAGATTCCCTTCTTGTCCATTTTCCCTTCCCTCTTATTCCTAGTTCCCTTAATTCCTCTATGTCCTTGGTTCACATTCTTTTCTTTATTCGAATGAGGTGGCGTCCAATTATTTTTTTTTAACAGCAGTCAAGACCAGCATCAAGATTACCTGCCCATATTGCGACCGACTGAGTTGGGCTATAAATCAAATTTCGTGTAGAGCCCATTGAGTTTGGGGCTACATGGTCTTATCTGAAATCTTTGGTGAAAGACCAATATTGTATCTGAGATACTGTCTCTAGGCACACTGGTGAGGATGGAAAGGCTTTTTACAAGCTTCCTTATGTCAAAGACTTGAGTGAGGGAATTAAAGCGCGTGTCTACGGTTACTGGCAAGGATTGGCGTTTTATAGCAGGCATAGTATCCGTAGCCTGTTTACTCCTTTGAAGGATGCTGTACCTATAATAAAGGCCGGGCCACACCTTTCCGCACCGTATGACGGCCGTGTGTTGGACAACTAAGGAAATGTCAAAAAGTAAACAAAATAAATAAAATGTCGGTGCGGAGAGGTGTGGACCATGCCTAACATTTCCTTAGGGGAAAAACGTGTTTAATTTTTTTTTTTTTTTTCGATGAAAACTTTTAGATTTAATTTAGATTTTACAATGTAGTATGGATCCGTTTAGGGCTTAGGGTAATAGTAATAAAAGGTATCATTATTCGTTTAGGGTAATAGTAGTAATTATTTATCTATTTATTTATTTTATTTTATTTTTGTTTTTTTTTTTGGTCTATGCTTTATGCATACTGTATGTAATCTGTGAGTGAGGAGATTGTAGTTGTGTACGACGAAGGAACATGCATGTTCCCAATATGTTTATTTAACTGATTTTTACAACCCAGAACGATCCTCACTATCTTAATCACTGGTAGGATCTTAACACTAGTTAAACAATATAATATGTAAGCAATGAAGTACGATGTTTTTCCTAAATATAGATTATGTTTTTAGGCTTGAAAATGGCTTGTCGGGCCGAAAAGTTGCCAACCAAATAAGAAAGAGTTTTATTACTATTACCCTAAACGGATCCACACTACATTGAAAATTATACAAAGGGTACATATTGGAATTAATTGATAGATTTTACAAGATTTTAAGAGCGTGATAATTTTAGCTGAACATATAGTGCCAAAGCTTCATCTTCTGAAAAATATTGGTCAGGCTCTTCAACTTTTCTTTCTGCCCTTTTAAGACGCTTTGTTCGTCCAGGGGAAGAGACTAACCTCTTCAAAAATGAAGCTGATTCTTTTTTGCCGATATTCTAAACTTCATTTCTGTAGCAAGAGAAAGTTTTTCTTCTGTTGCATAATTTTTTATCTCTCCTCTGTTTTATTTTAAGACTGGCTTGGTCAAATAATATGTAAGTGCGACCTCGAGCAGAGTTTGTGCAAGGAATTTCAGCACCAGGACCTTCACGTGCACCACTTTTAATTAGTATGTAATTCATTTAACCAGCTNGTTAGTGAGCTCGTCGAACTCATACATCTCTTCAGCAGCTGATAAGGAATTGGAACATGGGCAAGTTTTACAAGGTGCCTGGAGGCAAGCAGAAATAAGTTTGGGTTTAACTAATTCTCAGGATAAACATGGTAGTAATAACTTTTCACAGTCAGCTGAAACTAGGAGAAAAGAATATACGGAATACTTTAATAAAAAAGGATCGGTACCTTGGCAGTGGGATAGAATTCAGCAAACAAAGCCATGTACATAATAAAATAAATTATTCGACTATTTAAATTAGACAGCTATTGTATAATTATAAATAGTATTATTACAATTAAATAAATATTATTACAAAACTTACCAAATTTGAACTTGTTTTTCTTGTTAAAATAACATTCCTCAAGAATCTGTCGGCTGCTTCAAACCAAATCAACGTGGACTTGTAAATATCATCAGTTGAGGACCCAGATACTTTTGAAGCTTTAATTTTATTGACCTCTTGTACATAGGTACTTCTTAAATTTTTAATTTTATTTTTTACGTCTGTCTCAGTCACTTCTGGTTTACCTACGAATAAGAAAATTATCTAAGTAATTAATAATATAATAAACAAATAATATTTCACTAATTATTAATAATAAATATGTAAAGAAATAATTATTACTTAAGTATACAGATACTATAATAAACATACAAATTAATTGAATATAGTAATAAATTGTGTATGTATTAATTTTCTTAAATGTATACATAATATATTAATGGTACAATGATACATTCAAGGTAAGAAGGTTCCTTTTGAAAATAATGGTTACAACCAAAAATAAACAAACAAAATATAAGTAGTAATATTCCAATATTATTTTTATTATTAAATGTTAATAGATAATTATAATTATATTCATAGCGTAATACATATATATGACTAATCTGTAGGTAAATGAAAATAAAAATAACTTAATCACTATCACTATCTAAGTAGTTAATAATAGTGTAATTTTGTTGTGGTGAACTTGGCGGCTCTTGATCAATTATCCACTCAATATTGTCACACTTGATGATGTAGTTGCTCTAGAGGCATCAGGTGGTGTTATGTAACTATCGCTATTTTGTGGATTTCTTTGAGATCTGAAATTAGAAATTCGTTTCTCTGTGATTAATTTCATAATCTCACTTTGTAGCTCTAGAGATAGATCCAGAGGGAGGCCTCTCAACTGGCTGGAAATATTAGCTCCAAAATGATCGAACTCGTCATTTTTTTTCACAGCCTCTTTTGTTTTCTCCAACCTGTCTATTGCAGCTGATATGTAGGGAGGGTGGTTTCTTTTAAATTTTTTATTACGATTTTCCTGACTTGGAACTGCAAAGCTGTTTTCATGTTGGGTCAATTCAACATCGTCTTCATTCTGACGTCGAGTGCTGCTTGAGTCCGTTGCAGTAACTTCATGTTCCTCACAGCTGTCATCAATCTACAACAAATAAAATAAAATAATATTATCCATAAAAATCAAGAGTAGGTAGTTATAATAAAAGAATAAAAATAATTCCTTTATATTATTATTTATTTATTATTTTTTCGTTGTTATAGGTACCAACTACGACGGAAGAATGGACGGATATTGCCAAAGGATTTAATGAGAGATGGAATTTTCCTAACTGTTGTGGTGCATTAGATGGGAAACATGTCAATATTGTTTGTCCGAAAAAGTCATACCGACTTTTACAATTACAAAGGTTATTTCGGTACAGTACTCTTTGTTCTCGTGGATAGCCATTTCCGCTTTATTTACATTGATGTTGGCATTTTGGTTCAAACGGGAGAGTAAATGATAGCACAATATTTCGAAATTCTTCTTTGAAAAGGTGCATAGAGGACGGCACTATACAGTTTCCTTCCTGAGGTATTATTGTAGCTGATGACGCATTTCCCTTAAAAACTTACATTATGAAACCGTATTCTAGGCATGGTACCCTTTCTGTACAAGACAAAATATTTAACTACAGACTTTCGCGAGCAAGGCGAATTGTGGAGAACACTTTTGGGATTTTAGCTATGCGTTTTCGAATTTACAGAACACCTATTCCCCTTTCTCCTGAGAAAGTAGATTTTGTGGTAAAAGCAACTTGTGCACTTCATAATTGGTTAGTGAGCTCGTCGAACTCATACATCTCTTCAGCAGCTGATAAGGAATTGGAACATGGGCAAGTTTTACAAGGTGCCTGGAGGCAAGCAGAAATAAGTTTGGGTTTAACTAATTCTCAGGATAAACATGGTAGTAATAACTTTTTACAGTCAGCTGAAACTAGGAGAAAAGAATATACGGAATACTTTAATAAAAAAGGATCGGTACCTTGGCAGTGGGATAGAATTCAGCAAACAAAGCCATGTACATAATAAAATAAATTATTCGACTATTTAAATTAGACAGCTATTGTATAATTATAAATAGTATTATTACAATTAAATAAATATTATTACAAAACTTACCAAATTTGAACTTGTTTTTCTTGTTAAAATAACATTCCTCAAGAATCTGTCGGCTGCTTCAAACCAAATCAACGTGGACTTGTAAATATCATCAGTTGAGGACCCAGATACTTTTGAAGCTTTAATTTTATTGACCTCTTGTACATAGGTACTTCTTAAATTTTTAATTTTATTTTTTACGTCTGTCTCAGTCACTTCTGGTTTACCTACGAATAAGAAAATTATCTAAGTAATTAATAATATAATAAACAAATAATATTTCACTAATTATTAATAATAAATATGTAAAGAAATAATTATTACTTAAGTATACAGATACTATAATAAACATACAAATTAATTGAATATAGTAATAAATTGTGTATGTATTAATTTTCTTAAATATATACATAATATATTAATGGTACAATGATACATCAAAGAAGCTGCATTCATAATAAATAAGAAAATGTGTAAAAATTAATTTTAAAAAATATATTACCTAATAATAACTGCATACGTTTGATGGAATCGTCCCGAAACACCTTGTTTTTATAATTTTTATGCTTGAAATTCCATAGAATTTCTTCATTCTCGTATAGTTCTATGAACTTTAACGTTTCCACTTCAGTCTACTTTAATTTTTTATAAGTTTTCGCCATATTACTATTTTACTCGTACAGCAAAAAGTTGGAAGACGACCGAGTCGACTCGCTACCAGTCAATTTGACAGTCTTATTACTCTCTCTCGTGTTTACATGATGCTAGTCGGAGGCGTGGGTTGCGCGCGCATTCCAAGAATGAGCGCGCATACTAGTCAATAGTCATAGTCAACTTATACCGCATAGTCAACTCGCTACCGGTCAACTGACTGCCTTGTCACTCTCTCGCGTGTTAACATGATGCGAGTAGGCAGCGCGGGCTACCCAAACTCAAGACAGTCTACTCGTACCAGTCAACTCGCATCGTGTAAACGCCGCTTAAGCCTCTCCGGTATAATATTATTTACCAGGTTCTGTGCAAGGGGTGCGCTGAGGTTTATATTGGAAGCTCAACTCGGTACCTGAAATCGCGCATCTACCAGCATGTCCATTCAGTAAATAGTGTTAAGAAGGTCACTGCCCTTTCTAAGCATGCCCTGGCAAATAAGCATGCCTTTGATGAATGAATTTTTTCTGCACTATTAATGTTTCTAATTATTACATATTAACATTCTAATCAAATACTGCATAAAATGGTAAGTGTTATAAGTTTCTAAACTCTCAAGTTTAAATCCATAAAGAATTCACATTATTTCAATGTTTTAATTGGATTTAAATTCAATTTTTTTTAATACTATGTAGTAATAAACATTTTTATCAGAGTTATTATTAATAAGTTTATTCTAAGCTTTGATTTCATTTGGCTACCTACGTTACTGACAGAGGCAAATGATAATTATTTGAAGGAAAGGGCAAAAATAAGTTTCTAGATGGATGCAAGTTTCAGCCAAGTCTTGCTGAAGTGAGGAGAAAAGGTGTCGTGTCTTGGAATTGAGGAAAATACTCTATTCTACTATCACCGGTTCTTCTGTCTCGATTGGGGGTACCGGGTTCTATATTTAACAGGAATGAAGACTCGGTGTACGCGCAAAGTACGTACATACGCAATAAAAATGACACGTACAAAAAAAAGGTAACTGAAAAAGCTATAACAAAAACCGCGAATCGCGATATAACAATAAATGACGGCACGGTCAACAACTAACAAAAAGGGACGCTAAAAGGGAGTAACAAGTAAAAGGGGAAAAATAGGGAAATGTAGAGCAGGCTACAGAAATAAGGGGAAAAGGTAAAAAAGGGAAGGCACTTACGGTCTTATGAGGTTACCAGCTCGGGCAAGCGACACAAGGCAAGTGACGTTCTGGAAGCAGAGCAGTCTGATGCTACGCCGGATCCAGGTTGCGTCACGGAGGGCTACGGTAAGAGTAGCAATTGCGGGCTAGCACAAATAAAAACTAAGAAATAACTGACTTTAGTTCCGCACTAGACCCAGAGATGGCACGGCAATTGCCTTCTAAGGAAAGGTAAGGTGTAGAGCAGGTTTGGCGTCAACACTCGGTATTAAGATGGGTAAATGTTAGTGATATGATTGCCTTGGCCACTTTAAAATCCCACAGTTAAAGTAAAGGTCATACAAGTTTATGCTCCTACTATCCAAGCTTCTGATTCTGATATCGAAGAATTTTATTTAAACCTACAAGAAGCACTTGATAAATTCCCCTGTGCACATACATAATTATAGGGGACCTAAATGCAGTAAAGCTCCTACTCCAAAACCCCGAAAGAATAAATATGAGGAGGCAATTCTTAATACCTCATCTTGGTGAACGGAAAGGCTTAACTAATGTGTCACATCCAGTAGACGAAGAAGATAAAAACTTTGAATTTGTTGTTGACTCGCAAGATGTTTTCAGTCAAGATACAGTCAAACACCAGTCCAATACCATCCAGTCCACAGATGATATAGACGAAGAGCACACTGTAGAAGAAGAAAACCTACCAGGTACCAGTAAGGAAACATCTTCACCGAACACAAATCTGTCTACAAAAAAAGATAAGTTTGCCAAACCTCCAATACCCAAAAGGAGGATTCATTGTCATGAAGCGAACGTAAAACCACAAGACTCCCCAGCGAGCCAGCTAATGACCTACATATTAGCAGAGAAAGAAGCCGAGAAACAAAAAGCGCCAAGTTCGCAAACGAGAAGAGAAAGTCCTGTTGATGCTCTTTTGTGTGGAATCGTGCCTACTCTAAAATCATTTATTTCTGTTCTTCTAAATGAAAGAAAAGACAAGATTTTTGGTATCGTGCAGGAATTAGACTTGCGACAGTTGCAATTAAATGAGAGTAGCCAAGAAAGATTTTCAATGGCAAACTTCATAACGTCTTCTCCATCAATGAAACTACAACTTAGGCATCAAAAAATATACTAACTCTGAGTTGAGATAGTACGGCCCTCATACGGTGTGGGCACGGTGCGGACATGTGTGTTCGCCGTCATACGGTGCGGACAGGTGTGGCCCGACCTTAATTAAGCATGATTATCCTGAGTTTAGAATTTTAATTAATTTTGACCACTAATTAACTTGAGCCATTAATTTTGATGAAATTTATCTCTACTGTTTGATCTGATAAGATGTATAGTTATTTTTAGACCTGTTGTTGTGATTATTATCTTTCCCCTCTTCTTTTTAACTGAAACATGGTGGTTCAACAATTTTTATTTGCTAAAATTGCAGCCTACTTTGTTGGAGAAGAAGGTGTTTTAGAAAGAGAGAAAATGGATTCTGTAGGAAGCACATAGCGTCTTGTACTTATGATGGTGCTCTTATAGTACTTGAGTTGATAACAGATTGGTTAAGTCCGCGCTCCAATTTCTAAGCTTTTTTTTATTGTATGAGACCAGGAATACGGCTAAAAAGTGTTTAGTCAGCGAATTAAAAGTGCCATGGATAAAACGCATATCTTACTTCGGTTCTTAGTAGCGAAATACTCGAATTAAGTAGAAATCAAAAAGAAATCATCAAAAAAAATAATGCAATTGATAAATCATACGACAATTGACAATGTGGGATTGGATTCTCATGAATGTTCAAATCACAACGACGATATTAACATCGGTAACATTAACAGTAATGGAGCTTTTCCTAAAACAAGATTATAAGAATTTAAGCAGGGGCTGGACATCGAGAACATTGTAAACTTCTCTTTGTCTAACCATATACAGGGTGGCCACGATAAACTGGCTCACCTAGTTATCACTTTTATTTTTAAAGATAGAGAAAAAATGTAAATGTTAACTCCCTTTGGATTTTTGCGTAGTTTTATAATATGATTTCCAAAATTTGTTTTATCTCATGTTCACAAACAGCCCATACTTGACATACATTTTGGCATATGGAACCCTACTTCTACTGCTTGTCGAGACTAGAAATATCTCCATATTCCTTTGCCAAACATTTTCCCGCAGACTCTTGTAGGTTTTCCGAGCCAGTTTTTATATTCAAAATGAAACTTACAAATGGCGAACTGATTACACGAGATTGGCTTGTTTGGAGCAAGGTTAAGAAAGCATTTTACTGTGTACCTCGTAGGACATTCAGAACGATCCCTTAACCGCAAAGTTGGAAAAGCATTGGACAACAAAAACAAAAACTTTAGAAAAAACTGTTCGATAAAGTCTCAGAACATGAGAATAGTTCGTCACAAAAACTGCTATGTTCAATAGATAGCAGGGGCGATCAAAACAAAAAAGATAAATCCCTGACAGTCCTTACTCCTGGACTCTATCCAGCAAGAAAAAGACAAGTGGCGTGATCTTTTAATGCGACTGCTTAATTTCGCTTTATTTTTAGAACTATGTACTTGCTAATTATGATCCAATTTTGAATGAACATTCAAATAAAGTTCACGCTTTTCAAGACAAGGCGGGAAGAATTATTTTTCTGATGAAATACAGGATGAGTTTATTACTTTGTGTACTGCCCAAGTGATAAAGAAAATTCTATATGAAAGAGAAAATGCCAGGTACTGCTTCTTTAATTTCCATTTAACAATGACTTGACTTAGTCAATAAATAGAATAAATATACATACATAGCTTAGTGTTTGTCTTAAATGTATTACTAGTACTAGTAGTGTATTACTAATACTAACATCCTCCCATAAGGTAAACGCTAAGCTACGGTAAACTTGTTGATGCTTAAGAGGCTGGTAGCTTTCCAGCATGTCACTGGTAGCATTCCAGCATGTCACTGGTAGCATTCCAGCATGTCACTGTTAGCATTCCCAGAAGCAGCATCAGTTTCTTATGCTGAGGACCAGCAAGTCCTTTGGTGATAATATCGGCTACTATCTCTTGAGTTGGTTTGACAGTCTAAATTCACTATACTATCTTCAACTGCCTTTAAGAAATGGTAGCGGATATCAATATGTTTTTCGAATTTTGTCGTCAATAAAAGTTAGTAAGTACCTGTTTCCGCCAAAAGAGGGAAGCGTGATGGGCCCATAACCTGATAGATGTAATATGCACAGATTTACTCTTAAAGACTTAAGAACAACTATATATTTTAATTTTCATTTAACAATGACGACTTTGTCAATAAATAGAATAAATTTACAAACAGGTATACATAGCTTAGTGTTTGTCTTAAATGTATTTGTTTAGGCTTGGACCTAAACTTCTTTTATTTATGTATGTTCTTTATTTTCTAAATTCTAGTTTGCCGTATTCGGCGTGTATGAACCTGCTGTACTTACGTGTATGATTTACATACTTATACTTATGATTATTATTAACACATTGTATCAACATAACTACACTTCACACATCACAACTCTTCAATCTTCAACAACTGCTCTCTCTTCACTCCAACTCTTGCTCATCCTTTATTACGAAAGACGAATCCAACTCTAAACCTACTGTTTACAAATAAACAAACGCAGTGCATGTTATCTAGCTGATAACGATAAACTCACGGGAGGTTTTCGATAGACCGTTCTGGAAGGCATCATTGATAAGCTGTTCGTAAGTCCAGCGCCCGGTAACCTTACCTAACCTTACCGACAGCTGGCAAGGCAGATCGAATCTCAAGCTCAAGCATGGTAGCCTAGCTTTTTTTGTGCACGACGACTTTTACTTTATTATTATTTATTTATCGTTTTATCATTCATTTATACCTTGCATGATATTACCTTCACCATTAACTCATCCACCGACCTATAGGACATCCCGGCTCATCACTACCACTACTTGAAACTCTAGGACTGAGCATCGTATACGACCTTTGCATGCCGTCGCAGTAACTACTTTACACATTAATATTAATTTGCTTGCTATATTTGTGATATGCTAGTCTAGTCAAGTCAATAATAATTATTAATTTATTTATTTAAATAGTTTCAGAGTTACCAATTTAGTTTAATGCTTGTTATTTATTGTTATCTAGGTTTAAACTAACTTTCTCTTTGCAGCTTCCCCTTCGACCTGTTGCATGCGTACTAATCACCCCTCTTTCATATTTCAGGTAACCCGCTCTCTCCAACTTTATATTGGTGGTGGTCTATCCGATATTATTTATTAATTTATTTCAGATTTATTTATGTGGATGTCCTCTATTCTTGGCCGGCCCAGTTTACTTTTAGGTGTTACTTTATTTATTTGTTATTAATTTATTTATTCATTTATTAGCTAATTTATTTATTTATTAATTAATTTATTTATTAGTTAACTTATTTATTGTTTAATTTATTTATTTATTAATTTAGCAATTCGATTTATTAACTTATGATCAGTTGGGATCATACTTGCATTACCCTCATACACGCCTCAATATATATTCATTATTTAACAGCATTATTTACTTGTTTCTTCTTATTCTTAAACTACAGTCCACACTTTCAGTCCTACCTCTTTGGACTGGTCATCTGATTCCTTTCATAATCCTTAAATCCTTACCCTTCGGTACCCGTATCAGAGAATCCCTCCTACGGGCCGAAACAGTATTACTAGTTTACAACACAGATACATCCATCCATTCGCCCAGGAATGAAAGTTGGGAATCCTACCTTTACTGACATTAAAGCGATTAAATACATCCCGACTGGAGAGATACAAGTTAAATTACACGATTTCAACAGTGCTCACAACCTTCTTCCGAGAGCTCGGAAAATTAATTACTTTGCACCAATTTCTGAATTCCCACTACTATATTCATCACCACGAAGAAAATCGTAAAGAAAATGGAAAGATTTGCAAGACCTGAAAAAAGTAATTCCTCAAAATTGTCATCCATTTTACGACGGACTAATTCACTTCTAAAAAAAAAAAAAATAATAATTTGAATTCCTAAATAAGGGATAAGAGATAAATCTTGTAGAAAATGGGTTAAAACAAACATTTACCTATTTATTTTATTTATCTATTATCTAGTTTTAAGCACGAAATTTCACTTTATGGTTCTTTAATTGAAATAACATGCTAAATCACGAGTAGCACCCCTTAAGAAACTAACATTGCCAAGATTAGAATTGTGTGGAGCACAATTACTAGGGAAACTGACTCACAATATCGTGACCGAATCTAACATTGAATTCAAAGATATCCATCTCTGAACAGACTCAACTATAGTCTTGACATGAATTAAATCAGAATATAGTTCTTACAAAACGTTCGTGTCTAACAGGATCGCGAAAATCCGAAGACTTACCCCCGACTGCACGTGGAATCAAGTGACAATCCCGCGGACGTTCTCAGCAGGGGGTGTTCCCCACTTCAACTTACAAATCATGAATTATGTTAGTCAGGCCCTCTGTCTCCGTGGCTATCCACGGAGTTTACCTATACCTTTCAATCAAATAACGATTGGTAATAACTTACAGTAGAACCTCGATTATCAGAAGACAATGTTTAGATTTCATAAATGTATAGTAAGATTGTCGCTAAATGCCGCCACTTCGGGCGTTTTCATAGCTCCTCCCTACCTCCGAGGTGTGCCCAATGTCAACACAGAGAACGGTAGAACAGTCAGTCTGCAACACAACCTGACACTCAACGCCACGCTAATTGATTTGCCTAACCTCTGATATTAATTATAATTGAATCCGCCTTCCAAATTAACTCTATGCTTAACCAAAAATACAGTCCACCTAATAATACAAATTATACAAGTGTGTTAGTATTTAATATTCCTCGTCGTTACCAGCGCGACATTTTTTGTTCCTCTTGGCCAAACTAAATTCAGCTTTAATTTGTAGTTTTCCAGTCGTTATAATGCTCCAGTTAATATGTTCCAGTTAACATGTTCCGTCGTTAAATAAACAGTACAACTACGTAATTAAAGAAGAGTTTCATTGGTGTTGAGTTGCATCAGCCGCATTTTATTTCTTGGTATCAGGTACAGACTATGAAAACAAGGTGAGCCTATTATTCCTTTCCATTCCTAAGTTACATTTCCGATCTATCCATTATGAGTTCCAAAAAACATACAATATAATTGGTAACGGCAAAAGATCGCATTTTAAAGTCGTTAAGTAATGCAGAAAGTTTTATTAAAGATTATACCGATGATCAGCTCTTTCAATTAAAGTATAGGATAGAAGAAGTTAATAGTTATTTATGTAACTAGGCAGCAAAATGGAATTTTACTGACGAGTGATTAGGTTAGCCTCCGAGCCGAAGGCGAGGACAGGATATCATAATTAACTGCCGAGGCGAAGCCGAGGCAGGTTTCTCTAATTGACTGCCGAGGCGAAGCCGAGGTAGGCAATGAATAAACGAGGCAGAAATGTTTCCTTTGCTGCCTTGTTGCATACAATATTTTATCTACTTGCGGAAGAAAAATCAAACTGCTAAAATGTTATCTTTATTTATATAACATAATAGTTAATAACTAGGTGTCATATTAATAAAGATAATAACATATTATGTATTAACTAAAATTAATGTTCAAATAAGAAACATAGGAATACCTAATAACAGTAAGTGAAAATCAAACTAAATCTATAACAACAAAATTCAAAACAAACGTTTATNTTTCCGAATAGAGTTGTTCCTTGCAAGAATACTTTTGTCAGGGCACACAATGCTATTTACGACAGAGGCAGTGTTTATCGGGCTCCACGTGAACAAATTTATGCTAATGATGATATTGATTACGAAATAATTAATTCAATCCAATGCTTACTACGGTGGAACGGTATGCTCGATGGATGGAGGCCATTCCACTAACTGGAATCACGGCGTCAGCTCTAGCAGAAGCGTTCTTCCGCGAATAGATCTCGCGTTACAGTGTGCCGTGTATCAACAGTTGTTACAGATCAAGGACGGCAATTCGAGTCAGAGCTGTTCCTGACTCTCGGGTGACTGTGGTTTTCCCAAGAACCGAATAACTTCCTCCTATCCGAGAAAGAATATGAACTGGAAACATATAAAGAAGCTGTGAACGCAGGAGAAGATTGGATGAAGGCCATTGATAAAGAAGAGGAGGCTCACAAGAAGTTTGGAACGTGGGATCTATAATTTAAATCAATTTTAACTCTTTCCATTTTAGTAAAGACTTATAACTGAAGGAGGATGTTGAGATAATCAGCGACATAATATATAATAATGTAACGTCAAATGTCAAAATAAATAAAAAGTCAGTTGTTGTTGAGAGTTAAATCGAGAAATATTATTTTTACTATAACTTAATTTTATATGTGTCTACTATCAGAAAATTCGGATCCCAACAATTAGGAAGAAATATTCTGATGACGTCTTTTTCCGTGTACCTTTCCCTGATCAACTTGACTTTTTACCTCAATATTGCCGTAACAGCCTAAAATCAATATAATGCATTTGTTAATACAAATTCTGTAATATAATCCTTTTTATAATAATTTATAACAGTAACTACTAATTATACTAGTTATAATATAATAATTTATAGTTATAAAGAAATTAAAAAATAAATAAATAAAATCTATAACTTTAAAACCAGGATATGTTTCTGCCACTGTTTTTGAACGGAAATCTGTTGAATCTCCCCAAAAACGAACCATAAAAACCAAAACATCAACTCAGAAGCGACGTTCGCAAGTGGGCGCGAGCCTGCAAGTCGTGTTAACGAAGCAAAGTGACCTGGTATACTGTCACACCGATACAACCATTTCCGCTCCTAGATATCCACCTCGACATAGTGGGACCTCAACCACCATAACAGGGTTACCGATATCTGCTTACTACGGTGGACAGGTATACTAGATGGATGGAGGCCATTCCACTAACGGAAATCACGGAGTCAGTGGTAGCAGAAGCGTTCTTCCGCGAATGAATCTCGCGTTACGGAGTACCATCAACAGTTGTCACAGATCAAGGTCGGCAATTCGAGTTTCAGACTCTCGGGTGACTGTGTGGTTTTTCCAAGACCTGAACAACTTCCTCCCATCCGCAAAGTAACGGCCTCTTCGAGATATTCCACCGATCTCTCAAGGCTTCACTAATGGCAGGAATAGACGCAGCAAAGCAGTCATGGACGCTCACGTTGCCCGCTATTTTGCTAGGACTTCGCACGGTCGTTCGAGAGGACCTAGGCGCTGCTTTCTGCGAGCTGGTCTTCAGACAGACCCTCCGACTTCCGGAGGAGTTCTATGCACCTGAAGCCGCTCAACCTCCACCTGCAGCCGAAAGTGCTCCGAACCCTGAAAGAACATCTGAGAAGCTGCAGACCAACCCTACCTCGATTAAATTAAGTTCGATTAAATTAAACCTCCTCGATTAAATTAAATTAACTTGTAGATCCACCCTTTTGGCTTTACTAAGCAAAGTGCCATTGAAAACTGGTATTAATGATGCCATATTTAACTCACTATCGTCAATAATCGATAAAATGGATGAACGAGATAAACTTTGCTGCATCATGTTTGATGAGATGAGCATTAAAGAACATTTATATTATGACCAGAAAAATGACGTTGTGGTTAGTTTCGAAGATCTTGACATTTGGGGTAGCAGCCCATCACACGCCAAAAACCTTTTGCCATTAGTATTAATGACAAAAGGGATAAAAACAGGATGGCAACAGCCTTTAGTCTTCTAGATAAGTGGAATGATTAGCAGCCACACTAATCACCATATTAACAGAGGTAAATCTATATTTCATAAATTACTTGTCTATGTGGTTTATTAAAATAAACGGAGTTTCATACAAATAAAAAAAAAAAAAAAATTCATTGTTATTAGTAGAAAATTAAATACTTAGTGTAGCTAAATTAATTAGTTAGCGTGCGTTTAATTCTGTTACCCTATTTTATTAGTATACTATACGCTCTATTATATTCTATATTTTAAATTTTCATTATTTTTTTATATCAATCTGTTTTAATTTCAGGTAATTTTTAAATGTAAGTTCTTCTAGTAAGTGGTCTTTGAGTAACTAATGAACTTTGCAGTTGATAGTTACTCAAGGTATTTGTAAATCTCTTAATAACTCTTCATTTCAATGCCACAGCATACTTTTCAATTCAGATAAGGCCTGAAGATGCCCAGGATAGGGAGAAATATAGCCTAAATTATGAAAATATAATTACAAATTGTTTTTAATTATTAAATCCCTCAAAGACCACTTACAAGAAGATGTTACAATCAAAGGGATCAATTAAAGAATACACATATTTAAATGTAAGAATATGGACTCAATGTAATGTGTACCATATTATGTGACACGGGTACAGCAAACGTTTCAGCTATAAATACCTTGGGTGCAACTTCTTATAAACCGATATTTACGATAAACAACCAGAAGATAGTTGCTGTTTTTGATCCACCTCATCTACTAAAATGCATGCGCAACAACTTATTGGCACAAAATGTGCAAAGGAGAGACGACAATCTTAGGATAGTGAAGCAGATGGAGGCAAGCCAGGAACAACATTTATCGGGACAGCATCTTGGAGAGATGTTAAAGAGGCAGTTAATCAAGACAACAAACATCCTGTTTTTAGATCTCTTCATAAGATCACTGAAGATCATTTCAACCCAAAAGGATCGTTGAAGATGAAGATGAAGCACACTTTTCAAATACTCAGCCACACGGTTGCTGCCTTTATTCTCACACTTACATTTAGAGGTAGGTCTAATGCAGTAAATACTGCAG
>KZ652081.1:127355-137882 GCA_001010745.2 Gerris buenoi
GAAGACAGCCCAAGAAATGTTAAAGCTATAAAATGTTACGTTTATAGCTTGTTTGCCACATTAAAACGATAATTTATATATTAGATAGGTAATAATTTATTCTCGATTCTAGATGCTCCAGAAATCTGAAACGTGAATTTGACGAATAAATGCATAATTGTAAAGTGTATAATAAAAATGGCAAACTAATCTGAACTGACAGCAGAAAAGAAAGAAAACCTTTAAGTAACCACTCAAGGTAAGGTTATAAACATTGACGCTCTTGATGTACCGGGACTAAAATAAAATTTGTTATCTGTCTCACAAATTATACAAAATAATAATAGAATTATTTTTTAAAAATGATAAAATGATAATTAAAACTAAAAGGAGATGTGTGTAATCAAACAAACGGTATTTATGTGGTTTGTGCAGATTTATCTTGTAACCAAGTGACTAAAAGTGAACCTGAAATATTTCTATGGCACAAGAGACTAGGGCATGCTAATAATGAAACTCAAAGCTCTTGGACTCCCACAAATGACAAAAAAAAATTGCAGTTCGTGTGTTAAAGGGAAAGCTAAGAGATCTACTTCTCCTAGAGTTGAAAAAGAGTACAAATAAAATAGGAGATCTTATTCGGACCGTGGAGTTAATTCATTATGGCAGGAAACCTTGAGTCCTTCTGATGAAACTAATCTATATCCCTTGGCAGGACAGATAATTCTAGTTCTAGATTAAGCATTGATTACGAAAAAGTACTATTTAAATTATTAAATTTTAATACTTCTAGTGATAATTATTAACGCATTGATTTAGTAGAGGACCAACCATAGTATTGTTCACCCTCTGACAAAAAGTTGTAATCTGAATCTTCCATACAAGTGTCCAGCAGAGTTGAAAATAATTTAAGTGGTGAAGGGACTTGTTTCAGGACTAGTGTTCGTATAAATATAGAAAACACCGAATTTTTAAGATAACATAGAGAACATGTGATCAATAAGTTTGGCATTTAGAAAAGCAGATTCAAATATAGAATCTGTGGTTTTACGCTTTCAAACCAAATAAAAAAAAAGATCGGGTAAACCCATTCTTAAAACTAGCAGAATATTATCCCTAAATCCCTTTCTTGATAATTCTGGTATATTGTGTGTTGGAGGTCGTCTCCAAAATTCACCATTAAACTTTGATGAAAAACACTATTAGATTCTAATTAACTTTGATGAAATATTATTAGATTCTAAACATCTGTTAACCCGTTTAATTGTCAGTCATTACCATAGGTGTATTCTTCATTCTGGTCCTCAACATCTCTTATACCAAGTACGTTTACGTTATTGGCCTACTAACGGCATTAATCTTTGTAAACATGATTTCAGAAAATGTGTTACCTGTTTTAAATTAAAACCAAAACCATTTACTTACCTAATGGGAAATCTTCCAGAAGATCGTGTCTCCGGTACCCGTGCATTTCTCAATACAGGAATTGATTTTGCCGGACCTATTATTATAAAACAATCAAGTCGGAAAAATTCACCCTTAATTAAGGGGCTTTGTTAAATGTAGCTTTGTTAAATAAAATCTATGGTTACAGCATGCGTGCACATTCTGAAATTGAAAAGTCTATAGAATTTACGACAGTAGAAGATTTACCTAAAGACATAGTTGGTGTGAGAATGGCTTTTTCCAGTACTTCCGCTAAATTATACACTGAAAATGAGAAGAACACAGTCCGAGCAAATCAAGGGGGTACACATAAAGTTGCCGTATTATATTGTACTATGTCGGATGGGAAAACACCTGGCGTGGAAGAATTGCAAATAGTAGGATTGAGTCGACATACGGAAAAACTTTATTTGGTTATGAATGGATGTGATGAAGCGGTAAATTTAAGAGAGAAATTAAGCTTGAATCAAAATTTTTATAACCATATGCAAACATGGTTGACTTTCCCGAATGAAACTGTTAAGGAAGTGGTGGTTCAAGACAAAATTGTTGATTTTGTACTGAAGCCTATACAACCACCAAAGGATATGTATTTACTGGTAGATACATTTATTCCAGCAGCAGCACAAGACGATATTACTACTAGTTTTAATTTAACGAGTTCAGCATTAGTATCAGACGTATTCGTCACTGGTAGATTTAACTCAGACATGTTAATAATGCCTGTAAATAATAGGAGTCATCCATTGAATATGTCAGTTAGTTATTATTCAGTGTGTGCTGGTGTGGGTAATCATTTTTCAAATAAAGCACCTTCACAGGTACACAGGTGTTACAGGCTAGGTATTTTAATCGTCAACCTTATTTTGAACTGGGACATAAGCAAGTTATTGGCTGCAAAAATTGTTAATTTATGGTTTAAGGAAAACGTCCAAAAGAGATTTAGGTACCATTTGTTTGATGACGCTGAAATACAAGCTACCATTGACGAATTTTTAAATAAGGTATTAAGGCAAAATTATCAGGCTGCTTTCACTAGTGCAAATGGAGATTCACCCGAGGGTAGGTGGCTTTGTCTTGTAGGCTTTTTTTCAAATTCTCAAGATTTGATTCTTACAACCGACAAGGCTGATAACGAAGTGCCTAACAAAAAGCCCTGCGGGCGCCCAAAATCCAAAAGAAGAGATAGACCATAGAAACTACTCTCTACTTCTCAAGAGCAGCATCGAGAGTCCTTAAGTCAATAGGGGATCGGTCAGGCGTTTTGAACAAAGTGGTTGGCAACACCCTAAAAATGGAATAAGCTTCGTAAAAATTTTAGGCAAGCTATATCATCGTGTGTACGACCTCTCTTATAGTGGACCCTACAATAATCCGTGCTCCTTTTACATTGACGACGGAGAAGCTCGAAATAATTGGGCTGAACAACAAAACCTTAACTCTGCAGTTGTCAGGGCATTCTCCGATTTCTTGCTGAACAACAATCCTTATATTCATCTCTTCAAACAGCTGCACAATGAACCATCAGAGGATGCTCATTTGATATTTGAAAATACCACAAGGTTGACCCATGGGCCAAATATTGGAGATCGTCCATTGGGATATGAGGTTGCTGCAGTTCTAAGTACTGACAAGGAAACCTACTACCCTAAGAAAATTGCTATTTGGAAGGTCGGTGAAGGAAAGCCTCATACAGTAGATATTTTCCATCCATTGAACATATTTCAATGGATAGTAGTTCAACATATTTTCTAACTATTACAACCAACGCGCAATGGACTGAAATAAGGATGTGCAAGAGACCTGGATCCAAAAACCAACCTGATTTGTGCGCTAGGGTGTTTCATTGTAAATTATTGGAACTTCTTCGCGATCTTCGTTCTGGGGCTTTTTTCGGTGAACCGGCGTTTATAGTTTATGTTATAGAATTTCAAAAGCGAGGTTTGCCACAAGCACATATTTGTTTTAGAATAGCGAAACAAGAACTTATTCCAGTTCAAGCTGCTGACATCGATAAGTTCATCAGAGCAGACATTCCCGATAAAGAAGAAGCCAGAGGTAAACATCGCCAATTCGTCATCGCTAACATGATCCACGGACCATGTGGCCCCATCATCGACTTATCTTCCGTGCTGGGATGAAACTCGCCATAAGTGCACGTTAAGTTATAAGTTCTTTCCTAAACCTACAACAGAGGCCAGACATATTGACAACAACGGATTTGTTAATTACAAAAGGAATTCTGACAATAAGGCACATATTACATATAGTGGCCAGCCTGTTGAAATTGACGATACTTGACTTGTCCCTTATAATGCAGCACTACTCCTCAAATACGAGTGTCATATTAATTTGGAGCTGGCTTCACAAAGAGGAGTGGTAAAATACCTCTTTAGGTACATCACCAAGGGTAGTCCTTTAGCTAATGTCGCCGTTGTCAGTGATCCAGATTTGGTTAATGAAGTAGAAGAGTACGTAACAAAACGTTACATTGGTTCCAGTAATGCAGTATGGCGTATTCATGAGTTCAATCTTACGGAGAGTGAACCTTCAGTTACATGTCTTCCTGTGCACTTAGAAGGGAAACATTCTGTTTACTTTCGACCTGGCGAAGAAGGGGAAGCAATAAATCGCATCTCATTTCTTTTGATCATTTACTTTTCCAGACCTAAACTTCCCGAATTTTACAGCTTGACATGCGTAGAATTCTATGAAAACTATATTCTGCAGACGACTCGTCACAAATCAGTAAAAGTTCCTTTCTTTGAGCATCCTGATGGTCGCCACTTCATTACCAGGCAGCAAAGAGGTAAATGCGTAGCTCGAATGGTTTGGGTAGCTCCTCAGCGTGGGGAGCAATTTTACCTTAGAATGCTCTTAAACGTTGTTCCCTGTCGTGGTTATCAAGATTTAATTTCACGGGGTGGTGTTCACTGCACTTCTCTCCAGCAAGCTACTCGTAAACTTGGCCTAGTCAACGATGAACAGGAGTACAGACTTACTTTTGCAGAGGCATCGGAATTCATGCTTGGTAAAGCTCTACGTTCATTTTTTGTCATTCTATGTAATATTGGGGCCCCGGCAGTCTTGTTGTGGGAAAAGTTTAAGAATATGCTAGCAGAAGACTTTCTTTAAGTTACACCTGCTGATCCAGAGAAGGCTTTCAAATTAGCACTTCTTGAAATCGATCGTTTCCTTCGACGTCACGGTTCTAATCTCTCTGAGCAAGGATTGCCAGTTGTTGCTGACACAACTACTCAGCTTGGCAGGGAAAGGTTTTAGTACAGTATAGGCCCTCTTTAATGTTTTGTTACCGAATAGCTACCCAGGCTTTCTGAAGAACAAAGACAGCTCTTTTACGTTCACAAGGCAAAATCGTTTTATGTGAGGCAAGTTCTGGAATAGCAGCCCTCAACTTTGATGGTGGAACTACTGCTCACAGCATGTTTTGTCTTCCCTTTGATGTAGGTGATGGTAGGGATGTTGAAAAAATATTGATATATCGAAATTGCGATATTTTTCCCCGATATATCGGTAAATATCGATGTTTTTCCAACAACGATATATCGAAAATTCGATATAAAAAATCGTATATCGATAAACGATACATCGAAAATTTCAATAAAACTTTGTTCATGCCATTAGTAGTTTATTTTAATTTGTCTCAAAAAGTTTATTTTCATTTAAATTTTCCATTGCCTTTCTAGAAGTCTTTTAATTTAATTTATAAAACCTTTAATCTCTTAGTTTATGTAATTATCAGTAATTGTTTTTATAAACAGCTTCCTCAGTTTCGATGTTTAAGAGTTAAGGTTCAAAGTTTATTATAGTTCCCTACCTCTCTGATTTTGTTTACAATGTAATCAGAGTTCTCAGTTCGATGATTTTGATTACAATGTAATCATTCCAGATCTTGTGTTAACTAAACGGGCTATATTATCAGCAATAGGAAGATTATATGATCCGTTGGGATACCTTGGGCCAGTTACCTTCCTAGCAAAAACTGTCCTACAGGAGACCTTGAAGTCAGATTTAGGGTGGGATGACGAGGTACCCCCTAATCTGCAGAAAATTTGGAAACACTTTCTAGATGATCTACCAAACTTGACCAACATAAAGATACCACGATATATCGAGCGAGATCAACGTCTCATTGCTCTGTCTTCGGTTTTGCGAACGCCTTATCTAAAGGTTGCTGTGCTGCTTTATACCTTCGCGTCCAATCCTCCAATACCTCTAAACTTAACCTACTCAGGTCGAAGACAAAACTTGCACCAATCAAAACACTCACTATACCCCGTCTTGAGCTTATCGCAGCTCTGTTACTTGCTCAGCTTTACTCTTCATCGAAGGACTACTTAGAGTACTTCAACATTGAACGCGTCACCTTGTTCACCGATGCAGCGATCGTACTTGGATGGCTTAATACTCCGTCACATCAAATTAAGACCTTTATTGCAAACAGGTTCGTTAAGATTCTGGACATCACGGAAATCATCTGGTGGCGTCATATACCTACTAGGGTGAGTCGAAAAAACAAAGTTTGGGAAATTCAACAAATCCACGTGATAAAAACTGGCCAAATGGGTTGAAAACATGACACAACAAATTTGGGCCCCATCGGACCCCATTTAGGTCGTGCGCGGTGGCCCCAAAGTTTGAAAATTTCGAATTTTTCGTATTTTCTATGTATGTATACTAATTCCGCAACACTACTAAATTATTTATAACAAAAAATTATTATTATTTAATCCATACTACTGACGATTGAAGGTAACTACTTAAAATAAAAAAATGTTGGTTAATCTGATAGCTATAATTAGACATATAAAGTTTTTTATATTTATCTTTTTTTTAAATTAGTAACCAAGCCAAGTTCCTGCAGATACTCAGCTTTTTGACACTTTGCTTAAAAAAAGAAGTAAAAAATAATTTCGAGAACTCACCACGTGGAGGTGGCTGCATGAGCTTCATCCTAGCGATGAATTTTTGCAGTCCCAATTTATTAGATTAAAGTATCCTTTTGCGTTGAAATGAATATTGGGTATTTTTAAAGGCTAACATTTTTTGTTTTTTTTGTTAAACTTTTCTCGGCATTGCATGATCTTGTTCTATTTTTCAACTCTAATATCGTCAACATCATCGGAAATGGCTGCCAGCAATAAGTTTTCTGATCAGAGAATAAATATATTTCTTTTTATAATATAACTGGGTCAACAATTTTTTAAACTTGTCACTTATGTCGACCCGACCAAATAATTTTAAAATAATTTACAGCTCCATCTTTGATACTGCTACTATACTTTATAGTAAACTAAGTCGGTGCATATACTCTCTGAATATTGGTAACTAATTTGATTAAATTGACTTAAGGTATTTAACTGGAGATATATAATTGTAAAAGACGATTGGTTGTTATAATCCATCTAGAATGGGAATCGTTTCCTGGGTTCTTATTCGCCAGATCATCTGGACAATATCCTTAAGAAACTGCAATCGAAATTTCCATGTGGTATCTTTGATCAGTGCTTAAGTCTTTAATGTTGATATTTGGAGGAATATTTGTCTGAAGTGGTTCAAACACAACATCTAAATGTTCTACCAACTGATTTGAGACTCCTAAAAGTCCAGAATAGGAGTAAAGGCCTTTCGTTGTACCGTCCAACTGCTCTATGAGGTGAAGCTTATTTTAATTCTTTAGGGACCGGGTTCAAAATATGTAGGATATGTGTCACCGTTATTTGGTTCTGCTACCAATATTACTAACTCAATTTGGAAGTTCCGTAAAAATAAGAATATTGATTCTTCTAATCTTGTAGTAATTAGATGTGACGGAACGGCTAAGTATTTTAATCAGAGGAGGTGTAATAAGACTGCTTGAATGTAAAGTTGGTATACCACTTCAGTGGTCAGTTGGTCTGCTTCACAGTCATGAACTACCTCTTCGTCACCTAATTATTTACTAATTATCCTAGTCTTAGTCAAGCTCTTGAAAGAACCATTAATCTAAAGACGGAGGCTTCACCTTCAGTGAATAAAAGTGAGGACAGAAATTATTTAATTTCAAGCAAATTAACAGAAAAAATAAGGGGAAAAAAGGGCAAATGAATAAGTTGGAAAAAATTGGCTAAATCTGGGTCAAAAAAAGATTTTACGCTATAATAATTAATATCAATATCTCTTTTTGTATGATTTATCTCTTTCTCGTTGTACTAAGTTTGAATTTAAGTTAATTTCTACAGTAAGTTCCATTACAAAGCTAGTTGCTAGTTCATGGGGGGAGGGGCGCTAGGGTGAAGCTCATGTAGCCACCTCCACGTGGTGAATTCTAGAAATTATTTTTTACTTCTTTTTTTAAGCAAAGTGTCAAAAAGCTGAGTATCTGCAGGAACTTGGCTTGGTTACTAATTTAAAAAAAAGATAAATATAAAAAACTTTATATGTCTAATTATAGCTATCAGATTAACCAACATTTTTTTATTTTAAGTAGTTATCTATCAATCGTCAGTATTATGGATTAAATAATAATAATTTTTTGTTATAAATAATTTAGTAGTGTTGCGGAATTAGTATACATACATAGAAAATACGGAAATTTCGAAATTTCCAAAAACTTTGGGGCCACCGCTCACGACCTAGATGGGGTCCGATGGGGCCCAAATGTTTTGTGTCATGTTTTCAACCCATTTGGCCAGTTTTTATTACATTGATTTGTTGAATTTCCCAAACTTTGTTTTTTCGACCCACTCTAATACCTACTGGAGACAACCCAGCCGACTGCGGGTCCAGAGGTCTATTACCCTCTCAACTTATTCATCATTCACTATGGTGGCACGGTCCATCGTGGATCCATCGTCCAGTTGATGAATGGCCTTCCACTAACAACAATGCTCCACTAGATGAACTACCAGAACTTAAAGCTACTGCATCCTCTCTCGTCTCAACAGATATGACTTCAGGGACTTACAGTGACTCAGTATCTATCACGGAGAAATTCAGTTCTTACACCAAGCTTATACACGTTGTCGCGTATCTTCTGAGATTTACTTATAACACATGTATCAGCAAAGAACGAAGGAGGACTGGTTCGATAACAGCTGAGGAGTTTAGTAATGCCAATTTAACTATCATCCGTGGTCTTCAACATCATTATTATCCGGAGGCATTTGCTAAAAACCGCAAATGGTCATCACTACTAAGCTCGCTGAGAACATTCATTAATGATCAGGGTCTACTCAGGGTGGGCGGAAGGATTCGTAAATCAGGGCTCCCATACGAACAGAAACACCCCCTCTTACTTCCTCGACGCTCCCATTTTACCAACATCTTAATTGATTTTTACCATAAGAGCAACCTCCATGTTGGGCCTCCTGCATTACAAGCCATCATAAATCAAAACTACTGGATACCTTCGTCCAAGAATCTTATAAAACAAAGGAAACGGTTGTGTATTACTTGCACTCGTTTTTCTAAACAACATTTTACTCCTCATATGGGAGAACTTCCTACGATCAGATGTACTGAAGCAAGGCCATTTTATGTCACAGGAGTGGACTTCGCTGTGCCCTTTCTAGTAAAAGAAACTTCACGGAGGAACTCACCCACTTCTAAGGCCTATCTGAGTCTTTTTGTATGCCTCTCCACTAAAGCTCTTTTCCTTGAGCTGGTCAATGCTTTGACAACAGAGGCGTTCATTGATGCATTAGAGATCTTCATTTCACGTCGTGGATCACCATCTTTAATTATTTCGGATCGAGGAACCAACTTCGTCGGGGCCTTAAACTACCTTAAGGAGATAGAGGTTTGGATCAACCAAGACAAAACTCAGTCAGACCTCTTGACTTTCGGAGCTAATTGTGGCATTAAATGGAAGTTCCAATCTCCATCAAGTCCACATTTTAGTGGTTTGTATGAAGCAGGCGTCAAAAGCGTTAAATCTCTTCTCGTAAAAACATTAGGAGCTCAACCTTACCAGGTATCGCAGCTACGGACAGTCTTTGCCAAAATCGAGGCGGTGCTCAACTCGAGACCCCTTTATCCTACATCATCTGATCCTACCGATCTTCAGCCGTTAACCCCAGCACACTTCTCATTGAAGAAGATCTCAGCCACATTCCATCTAATCGTCTATCCCATTGGCAGCAACTCCGAGAACGCGTCCAGACATTTTGGAAAAGATGGCGTTCCGATTATTTACTTACCCTCCAACGAAGAAACAAGTGGATTAAAGATGGAGAATCTATAAATGTCGGCGAAATGGTACTTGTTTCTGATACCAACCATATGCCATACTCCTGGCCTTTAGCAAGGATTGTTGACATTCACCCTGGTGATGATCGAGTCGTTAGGGTTGTAACATTGAGAACTGCCACTGGAACTTATAAACGACCAGTTGTTAAACTCATACCACTCCGCCATATTACCAACAATACTTCTGCATCCACTTCAACAAACTATGACCAAGAAAAGCCTATGTAAAATTTGGTGGGCGGTATGTTCATGCCATTAGTAGTTTATTTTAATTTGTCTCAAAAAGTTTTATTTTCATTTAAATTTTCCATTGCCTTTCTAGAAGTATTTTAATTTAATTTATAAAACCTTTAATCTCTTAGTTTATGTAATTATCAGTAATTGTTTTTATAAACAGCTTCCTCAGTTTCGATGTTTAAGAGTTAAGAGTTAAGGTTCAAAGTTGATTATAGTTCCCTACCTCTACCCGCTCTCGCCCGCTCGTTTACGTATCCGGAGTGTGGAGTAGTGCAGTCGTGACAGTGAGTCTCTGAGGTACATCAATATACCATAGTCTATCTACCTCAAATCTTTAACCTCATCTTTACCATTCATTTTCCTTCATCATTCATCATCTTTTCAATCATACAAAATCACACTCCTGTCACACAGTCATCATCATCAAACCATCATTCATCATACATTTATCATCATCAAACCATCATTCATCATAGCATCATCTTTCAAACTCATCTCATCTATCAAGTAAGACTCTCCTGACATTTCCTGTGGAAATTTCACATCACCATGAACAAGGTGCAGATTTCACCATAATCATACTTCGCGTTCACCATTGCTGCAACACCACTATTT
>KZ652081.1:139377-150321 GCA_001010745.2 Gerris buenoi
ATTTATATTTTATTAGTTTGTTGGTTTAAAATTTTTTTTTTAGTAGAATGACAAGGCTGTGTAAGTTCCTTTTTCAATTAGTGATATTTTAGAATAACTAATCAAGAAATATGTATATTAATAATAATAATTATATCTTTATAGGAAGACAGCGGATAATAAAAAATGTTTTGGAGATGAAAGTTATAGTTTAATACAGAAAACACAAAATTTAGACTAGGATTCAAATTGAATTCAAAAACAGGTATGTATGTCTTTGTTTAATTAGAGTATATAAACTGTATTATTTTTATAGAAATACTAATATCCTTAGTTTTGTTGGTGAAAAATCAAAAGTGTTTGTGAAATAAGCTGTAGAATGTGATATTTTTGTTTAAATTGTTATAAATTTGTTTTTAGAGTTTTGTATATTAATGTTTGACATAAATTGTTATTTTGTAGCTTGAAAATGACCCAAGGTGGGGTTGAAATATAGCAGATGTTTTTGGGAAAAAAAAAAAAAAAAAAAAAAAATGAAGAAGTAAAAACAATTTTTTGAACTAAACACTACCCACATAGACCTAAGAAAGAAATTCTATAAAATTTTTATTTGTATCTTTTTTTATGACCAATAAAAGTAAACTCATTTCATTTGTTAAAACCTTAATTGAATTTATTCTTTTATTTACCTATATTATTATACAGTCCAAAATTACCGAATTTAAATCAAACCAGCCCTATTTTATATCATTGGAGAAGAGACCGGGTCTATTTTTAAATAGCCCTCTCTGCCCCAACAAACTTAATTAAAAAAAAAATTCAAAAGTTTTGTCGTATAACAAATGGGATAAAGAATTATTTGGTAACCACATCAAAACATCGTTACGTTCCTTTCTTTTCACTCGGCCTTCTGCTTTCCCCTTGATTCGTTGTCTCCATTTAAATTTTAAATATGTAAGATTCATATTATTTATGTTCGTAAATTGGAACACTGGAGTGCGGTACGGTAAAGTAGCAAGGATTTTATATTAAGGGGATGGAATGTTAAGAAGGGGATTTTGGCAAAAAAGTGACCCTATAGAGGTAAGAGAAATTGGAGAAAAAAATCATACTACGCATGCTCCACTACCTTTGAACTGGCACTAATTACCTTCTTTGATAATTTCAAGGTTTACTTCTCGTTAATTTTAAATCAGGTTATAAATTGATTATTAACTCTTAATTGTAAATAATGCAAAACAAGTCACTACAAACTGCTAAATATAGTCCAAATATCAATCACAAACAGCAAAAAATAANTCGCCCGCTCGTTTACGTATCCGGAGTGTGGAGTAGTGCAGTCGTGACAGTGAGTCTCTGAGGTACATCAATATACCATAGTCTATCTACCTCAAATCTTTAACCTCATCTTTACCATTCATTTTCCTTCATCATTCATCATCTTTTCAATCATACAAAATCACACTCCTGTCACACAGTCATCATCATCAAACCATCATTCATCATACATTTATCATCATCAAACCATCATTCATCATAGCATCATCTTTCAAACTCATCTCATCTATCAAGTAAGACTCTCCTGACATTTCCTGTGGAAATTTCACATCACCATGAACAAGGTACAGATTTCACCATAATCATACATCTCGTTCACCATTGCTGCAACACCACTATTTCAATCCAATTTCCTTTCTTTCCGTATAATACTTCCCAACAAACCTTTAACCTATCTTTTAACTAACCATTATCTATTTTTTTTTTAATTAACCATCTTACCTCCTTTCACCTTTCTCCTCTTATGTATTTTATTTATTATTATGTTTATTTTAATTTAAATTAATAAATTTATAATAATTAAAATTTTTATTTGTATCTTTTTTTATGACCAATAAAAGTAAACTCATTTCATTTGTTAAAACCTTAATTGAATTTATTCTTTTATTTACCTATATTATTATACAGTCCAAAATTACCGAATTTAAATCAAACCAGCCCTATTTTATATCATTGGAGAAGAGACCGGGTCTATTTTTAAATAGCCCTCTCTGCCCCAACAAACTTAATTAAAAAAAAAATTCAAAAGTTTTGTCGTATAACAAATGGGATAAAGAATTATTTGGTAACCACATCAAAACATCGTTACGTTCCTTTCTTTTCACTCGGCCTTCTGCTTTCCCCTTGATTCGTTGTCTCCATTTAAATTTTAAATATGTAAGATTCATATTATTTATGTTCGTAAATTGGAACACTGGAGTGCGGTACGGTAAAGTAGCAAGGNATTTTAAATCAGGTTATAAATTGATTATTAACTCTTAATTGTAAATAATGCAAAACAAGTCACTACAAACTGCTAAATATAGTCCAAATATCAATCACAAACAGCAAAAAATAAGAAATACAACGCACGGGAGAATAATAACGCAAGGGAGAGTACAACGCAATCTGTTGATTGTTGATAACCTGCCGCACGTTTCTTGGTAACCTATAACCAAGAGGAAGGTAATTTGTCCCATTGGAGCTCATATTTTACATATCTCCATGGGGTCACTTTTTTGCCGCAACCCTCTATCCTCTTTATATAAGATCCTTGCTACGTTCTTGCAGATAAAAACTTAAATCTGTTATAATGTATATAAACTATATTTGGCTACATTCATAATATGCAGTGAATAATTTTAAACGTAACAGTATAACCTTCCTATACAAATAACTACTTTTATAAATGTAAAAGCCAATAACTGTCATTTTCGTGTCAGAAACAAACAGAACCTATTTGGTGTTTATTGTAGAAAACTCTTAATTAGTGCAGTAAATGTTGTTAAGTATAGTTTTCTTAGATTTGTATTTTAAGAAATTAAGATAGGATAAACATTCCACACACAATGGGTGTACTATACATCACTTGGCTACATTTTTTTTAAGAGGTTAGAGGCATTTAGATTGGGGAGTACATGTAAACATATCTTTGGTTTTCAAAAGAAAAACCTAAAAAGGTGTTTATTCGATTTCGCTCCTTAGGTTATGGATGAAATGGAAGACTTATCAACACAATTATTTGTTATTCTTATCAAGACCTTTATTACAATACACTATTTGCATAAGTGTTTTATTTATTCATTTACTTCTTATTTTTTATTAAAAAAATGTAGAGGTTTACTTAAACAATTTGAAGAAAAAGTTGTTCCGATCTAAAACTGTACAATACGTTTACATGGTTCAATCAAAAGACTAAATTTATTTAAATGTTTGTTTTTTTAATACTGTTTCCAAAAAAAGTCTTTATTGACTTTGAAAAAGAAAGGGAAATAATTAACCCACCTTTTATATTGTAAAATAAAATCTTTGATTTTTGAGTTTGTATGATCCTGTTAATCAACTAGTTGGTAAATTTGAGGATGTTACATTTTTAAAAACCTCCCGGTTACGGGATGGGAGACGCAGAGAGATTAAAATTTGATTCCTTGGAAACATAATGAATCTAAACAACGTACGCAATTAGACGTACGAAACTAAATATTATAAGACCTTACATTAAAACTTAATTACGACAAAAGAGGACTTTTTGATACAGTACTACTCTGTATTATGAAGCGGAAAGCCCAAAGCATGGTCACTAAACACGGTTGTAACTCAACATACTCGTTCATATATTGTTAATAAAAAATTTCAAACAAAACTGAAATAGAAAAATAAATTGCATAGGGTACCATCAAGCCATTTTTGACTTTTTGTGTTATGTTAAATAAAAATTATAGTTTTTTATCTAAAGTATCAAAAAATAATAGATTATCCAGTGGTATTTGGTCAACTTTAGGCACTTATATTAATACCCTAAATAATCTAAAATGAAATTCAAAAGCATCATGGGCTAAAATTTAAAAAAAAAAAAATCTATTTGAGGGGGAGGACACCCTAGGTTTTGGGGGGATTTGCGCATTGAGCTTTGGGGGGGGGGATGGGCACCCCTGAGAAAAACAAACATAATACATAATAGAAAATATTTGGGATCTTACTAATCCACACACACATCATTTTTTATCAATATATGTAGTTGTAATAATATTAGTGAAACAGAAATAGCTAAAAATAAGGATCTATGATTTCTACTAGCTCTATGGAGACACTATGGGTATGTTATAAAACACAGCCAGGAACCTCGTAGTCCATACTATATCTACATACACCCCCAAGGAATAATTGTGTTTCGAGAGTTTTGCTAATCTGCGCGAACGTGATAACATCTTTCAAAATAACTGCCGAATATCTTAAAAAAAAATACCACCAAATTATTACTGATTTTTAGTTAAATCTGTGCTAATTTATTAAAAACTAGTTTAATCTTTATATCGATTTATTATATTTATATCGTATTTTTATTTATATTTATATCGTATTTTTATAATGTGATATTTTTGTTTAAATTGTTATAAATTTGTTTTTAGAGTTTTGTAAATTAATGTTTGACATAAATTGTTATTTTGTAGCTTGAAAATGACCCAAGGTGGGGTTGAAATATAGCAGATGATTTNAAAAGTTAAATAATTTAATAATGATGGAAAAATCGCGAGTTCTTATCAGTGAATCGGTTTTCTTCCCCTCGAAAGAATATTAATTATAAACCATTTCATTTAAAGCTACCCCTTTTAAAATAATAAATCTATAATAAAAAAGAAAGAGGAAAAGGAAAGAAAAAAATAAATAAATAAAAGGCAAATTACAGCTGTAGAGCAAAAAAGATCGTGAATTGTTCAGAGATGGACTCCACTGAATATGACCCGAAAGAATTTATCAAAAGCCTTAAGAAAAGCTAGGAGGCGATAACGAACGACATAAAAACCATTAAAGAAGACAAAAAAAATTGATACAAAATTATCTGAGCATAAAACGCTGTTAAAGAAAACTTAGAACTCCAAAAAGACGTTACTGCGAATAAAAAGGAAATACTGCTGTTACAAACCACAGATCAGAAGCTATTGGACGAAAACAAAGAGAATAAATCGAAAATAAACCAGCTAGAACAAGAAAATAAATACGATCTCAGAATAAGTAACGTACCATAGAGTGAGAACGAAAAACTTGATGAGAAAATAGTTATTGACTGTGACACGAGGAATTTAATAGTGAACACAGAAAAAACTAAAATTATGGTTTTCCGCAAAGGTGGAAGTTTTGGCAAAGCATGAAAAATGTTGGCATAAACGGTGGAAGGATAGAAGTGGTGAAGCAATACAAGTACCTAGGTGAAAAACGCACAGCTTATAATCTGGGTAAAATTGCAAGCTAAAATTCATTCCCAAACATTACATTAAATTGAGAAGATTAACCTGATTTTGAAGATGTTGCTAATAAAGATATTTTTTAAAAAAAGTTATTTATTGGCATAAGTAACAGATACAGTAAAGATACAGTTTGCTTTTTTTGAACCGAGCAAGTGATGCAATAAAAAAACATTGGGGGCAAAAGGATCGTCAAGTTCCTAGAGCATACTATGTGAAATGCAACAAAGCGCCAGCGTATTGTCAAGAAGTTTTACGTGAGATTGTTTCTGACCATAGAATTGAAGATCCAGTTAAAGCTTTAAAAGTAAAGGTGTTCAATGCGTCTCAAGATGTTTTCCAATTTTGTGTTCCAATGTTCCAACATCCACGCCAATGACATGCCTTCAGTCTAGAAAGAACGCCTAGCGGATTGTTATATATAGGGTCGCCAAATGGAAGGAACTTGGCGAGACTGGACAAGCATCTGTCCTTTTTGGACCGACAAGGAAATGATGTACTCCATGGAGTACATGAACAATTAACTCTAACAAGATAAACTCATCAACAAACCCCGTAAAATAACAGGACGTTAGCTACCTTGGTGATAACTCTACAAGCAGTATACAACTCAACACTCCCTTCAGAATATCACTCGACAAAGCAGGGACCGAGAAGAGATAGCCGCTGTCGTTCGCCTAGCCATGGTCATTGTTACTAGGGAATGTTAGGCATAAATTAATTAAGACAAGCACTAGTTAGTATCCTTGAATAGGTTAAGTTCAGCTCTGCCCTCACCAGTAGAATTAGTGAATTTATTGCATAAGGTAGCATTAAGTTTGCCAGAGGACCTCCACTGACCACTGGGCTGAACCTGGAGGAGGAATATACTAAGTATAAGATAGAGCAAGTTAGCGCTGTAGGAACCTTTAGGGGAATTCACGTACTCGTTAATATTGCCTTAAAGAGCACCCGTAGGATGTTCCGAAGCTACACAGTGCTTGAGTTCCTGGTGTGGTATAAAAACATCAATCGTTCTGTTGTGGTGCGAAAGGATGCTGATGTGCAGCTGGTAAGTGACGTCCAGCTAAGGAATGCATTGGTAAATGCCTCAGGCATGGAACGGTGTAGGAAGTTCGTGTGTGTACGATCAGCAATAATAATAATATTTATTTGTTTTGGGTTTTCTTTACAAAGGGAGTTCCTAATTAACAACGTTAATTAAAAGAGTTGGACATAATTTAGTATTAGATTACACGGAGTTAGATCTCTAACTTTTCAACACATAATATGAGACTACTTAAAATAGAATTCGCTGGTGTTAATCATAAATTTATAAAAGAGATTAATTTTTTCTGCTAAGTTTAGATTAAATATTTCAGTTGGGTGATCCTCTCTACTGGCATACTTGTAGATAGTATCTGGCCGTAGTGAGTTTAATTTGTTGCATTGGTGGAACAAATAAATGATAAATAAAAAAAAATCTCCTGCACTTTCTCCGCATGGTTTGGCACAGTCTGGTCCTATCAAGTTAACAGTGTTTTCCTCTTAGGTGTAGACTGGTGATGTTGGTATAAGAGAGTCGGGTCTGATATATCATATTTTTTTTGGAAGCTGCTCTCTACTCTAAGATATTGATTTTGATTGAATAAATATTGTACAGGTTGCTATAAGAGCTTAAGTTGATTTTTAAATGTCTAATTGGTACTGTGTTGTCTCAAGAAAAAACCAAACATACTGTCTAGATACTTCCAAGAAATTAATATTACAGTGAATAAAAAAAAAAAAAAAAAAAAAATCCGAGATATAGATCTTTCATAAGAACCCACACCAAAAAAAAAATTCCCTTTTTCTATGGAAATAAGTTAATGGAAATTACGAAAACGTATTCAGACCTGTGAGTGACCTTTTCAGGCTATTGAAAATTTGCCATCGCAGGGGATGATATGCTTAGCAAAGGGAATAGAGCCTTTGGATCTGTTAAGCATGTGCTACCAGCGGCAAAATACAACTCTTGGGAATCAAAAATGAAACTTTTTTAGTCAGTAACATCATCTACCTACGCTTCAGAGGTTTGGACGCTATGCAATCTGGGTAAACTCAACGCTGCTCATACTAAATATTTAAAAGAATTACTAAGCTTACCCAAAAGTACATGACACAGCTACAACCGAGTTAAAAGCATGTGTCAACCAGTATCCAGGAGAGTCTTGAACGGAATTCTAAAGTGCAGAATCAAGATAGTTGATAAGTTCGTTTGCTCTCTTTGTTTTAAAAGTTTTTTTTTATATTATTATAGACAACCCACAGAATGAGGAGCTAGTAGAAACACCTCCAGAAAAAACTAGAAAACGTTGTTCTGAACCTGATAAATGGAAACGAAATGTGGACTAAAAAATAGGTTAGTATACATTTTTGTATTTTTTGTGTATAGGTATTAATTAAATTCATATAAATTATATGTATTTTATGATTCCATAGTTTATTGTAAATATCTAGTATAATTTCATACATAATATATTGGGAATTAATTTTAAAAAATCACCACTTCATTGTTTTTTAAGCCTTTAAAGTAAAAAACACCTGCCCCCTAGTCTGTTCCTAATGGTTTTTTCGAATACTGAACGTTTTGTAAAAAGTATTCCCAAACGATGACTGTTAAATTAATTTTGATGGTGTTTTTATTTTTTGTTACAGACAATGACCGAAATCCCTGCCAACTCTACCTACCTGTCGGCATAAGAAAAAATAGCATGTTCAAGTGCAGCAAACTGTCAATGTAGGATGTGATAACAATTTACCAGTGTTATTATAAAGAATGTATTTTCACATCGAAGAAGAATTTTATTCTTCAGCACTGCACTGTCTCTTCTGCAATCTAACTCAAGAACGGAAAAGAAACAAGATTGTGTAGGTACAGGATAACTTAGTTACATCTACTAACGTCGAACTGCCTACCATAAATATACCGGATTTCCATAGGGATTACACGAAAAGGGATTACATCAAATTCATTATTTGACATGCCTAAAATAGACAAATAGGCTGGAAGTTCCTTGCTTCATCAAACATGGAGCCCTATAATCACTTGGTAAGCCTACGGAATACTGGAGTACCATGATAGTCCATCTTACTATTTCTAAATTAGACTTTTTCACTTAACGTGAATGGGAAAACTCCCTAAAATCTGAAAAATGTCCCACATGGGAAGACTTATACAAATTTTTTACGAGTTTAACATCATTACTCATTTGGCACAAAAACCTCACTCCCTAGTCCGATAGAAAAATTCCATTAACCTAGGGAGTGAGCATCTTGATTAAAAAAAATATATTTTATATTTTATTTCAAATATTTTTACTTTATTTAAGTTGATTTACTTAAAGGTCTAACTACCCCTTATCAAATTCCTCTAGATGTTAACTTTTAATGTAATAATATTTTTGTGAGCAAGATTTTCAACCTAGTTTTCTTGAGGAAAATTTAAGTAAAATTAGACTCTTTCTTTAACCAGAGGGACCAATATTATTTATTGTAATATTACCACTTGTTATATTCATCTTTAAAGGGTTTTGGTTATTCCCTTGAAATAATGTGGTTTCTTCTTTATCAAGTTAACAAGACTTTATGTCCACAAATTATAAATAAATATATATTCATTATACTATACTAATTTATTATCTACTTAATAAAGTAATGCTTGAATGATTTGCTTTCTAGAAATGCCTCCAAAAAAGAAGATTAGTGGTGAAGAAATAAAGTCAAAGAAGTGTGAAGCAACTCAAAGGAGGAGAGAGAAGATCAGAAACCATCCAGTATTAGCAGCCATTGAAAGATAGAAGAAAAGGAAGAAGTATGAAATGTAGAAAAAGAAAGGACAGGTTAAATTAGCAAACGATATGACCCGCAGAGAGATAAAAGCAATCCGCAAAGCTTGGAGAGAGAGATCATAGAAAGCTTAAGATAATAATCGGAAGAAGGCTGAAGATTATGAACGTTGTTTACTAATTCATTTTCAGCAAGTGATTCAGAAATTCCAGTAAAGTTACAGTCCCAAAAATTATCAGGAAGGAGAAGGGTTAGAAAAGAGAGATCAAAAGGTAAACGTGTCTTTTCAGTCACTAATCTAGGAGTTCTTGTGGATTCTAAGCTAAAATTTAATACGTCGACTCAATAGCTGCAAAAGCTTCTCGTCGCCTGTTTTAATTCGCCGTGTTTGTCATGGTTTATCACTAAAGTGTTTCCTTCGTCTTTATATTGCTCTTGTAAGACCACTACTCGAATATGCAGTCCCAGTGTGGAACAACCTTTTTCAAGTTCGTTCTGATCAGATCGAAAGAATTCAGCGTTAATTTGTCAGGATTTGCTATCTTCGATACTTCTATAACAGAATCTACAATTCATACGAATCCCTTTCTAACGTCCTGGGTCTTTACACCTTAAACGATAGAAGAAAAGCTTTTGAAATTATTTATCTCTAAGGCTCTATTAGGTGACTACTGCTGTCATGAGGTTAAGTCTTATGTACTGTCCTTCCTTTAGGAAAACGAGTCAGCAGATTTGCTTACGTAAAGGATTTATCTAATATCAGCCCTCTTGTCCGCTCTGTCCATCAAATTAATCATTTATTCCACTGCAATAATAATATTTCCATTACCAATCTGT
This sequence comes from Gerris buenoi, assembly GCA_001010745.2. NCBI lineage: Eukaryota > Metazoa > Arthropoda > Insecta > Hemiptera > Gerridae > Gerris > Gerris buenoi. The sequence continues at coordinate 149,280 of KZ652081.1, forward strand.
CTAACCTGAAATCAATCCTAGTTCATATGTGTTCCTTCAACTGACTTCTAACAAACTTCTCTATAGCGCTTAACTTGTAGCGTTTTAAAAAGCTGTTTAAGGCTATTAAAGTAGTCAGAGACAATAAAAACCTTAAAGAAGAAAATTTATCGTTGGAAAATGGCGCCAAAGGTACTACTGGCTTCAAACAGCACATGGAAGGAGCACAGGATATTGTATCTGAAGCCCAATTCCGTCACATTTTTAACTCGAGGTATGTACGCAGAAAAAAATCATTGTTATTGTTCTACACTTTTACTAAATAATTATTATATTATTAATGTTATAACAATCTATTTTACCTTTCTTTGTAGGTTCAACTTACATTTTCACGCACCTATTTCTGACTCCTGCAAAACTTTCAGTCTTCGACTGAATGTCGTAGTGAGAGGACGCATTCGGAAGTTGCTCCCGGTTTTTTCGATAAAGTTGTGGGGAAACTTAAGAATACGTGTGTGAAAAGTGTCAGGTCAAACTTTGTTAAGTCGTGCCGCCACTTTGATGGAGTTTGGTGGATTTTCATCGAAGGAGTTAAGTGCTAGAGTGATTTTAAGACTTTTTGAATTCACGTGGCTTTAGCGTCCCTTGGAGGCTTGTCTCGTTGAAACTACGCCATCTTCGTGACGTCAGAACGTGTTCTCTGGTTTCGACCTGCGCAATCTTCTTTACGTCACTAGGTGAGAGTTACTTTACACTATCACGATAGTTTAGACATATATATATATAGCCTGTCTTTATATATATATATATATACCTGTGGAACGTAGGGGTACCACCATAGATTTTTTTAAATATTTTTTTGGAGCTCCCCGGGGCCCGGCCCCCCCGATACGCCCAAAAAAAGAGAAGATTTCCGAAGATTTCTTTTTTATACTCCCGGTATCAGGAAAACGGGAACCCACAGGAGGTAGTCACTTGTGTCCTACCTGTGGGTGTACGAGGATCACGCCCGGGTGTACCGGCTTCAGGCCCCCCGGGTGTCTCGACTTCACACACCCCCCCC
>KZ652081.1:165696-208074 GCA_001010745.2 Gerris buenoi
AGACCATAAAAAATGTTAGCTGCAATTGAAAAAAAAAAAAACTCCTTATTCCTGTTGTAAAAAAAGTTGAAATTAAAGAAGAATAAACAATTGAGATTAAATAACAGTTATAAATAAGAACAGAAGTAGGTGGGGAGGACCTTTTTTTTAAATTTTAGGAAATGTAAATATTACTAGGCTATTTTCCCATTTAAATTTTATATCTTTACACAATTATTCTCTCTTCTTTTTTAACAGACAATGATGTTGATTTTGACGCATTAAAGGATTTAACTGAAAGCGACCTGGCACAAATATTCCCCAAGGCAGGAACTAGATCCAGGTTCAGAGCTTGCTGGAAGAAGTGGAGGGAGGATCTCACAAAAGCTGAAGATACTAGAGTAAGTACTTTCTTTTATGTGTTCTTTATTCTAGGCGTTGTGAGTGATCTGAGGTGTTAGCAGCTGGAGGAACTCCGGTGACGCCGGCCAAATCTTTTTAATTGTATCTTCGCTTTCTATNAATGTAGTCAGGATAGGGAGTGGACTTCTAAACAGGGCGGTAACCCTTTTATTTGTATTTTATTTTTAATTTCCTTCTTTGGTGGAGTAACCCCTAGCGGGACAACTGTGACTGAGATAAGGTAGCCGTCCCTCTGTTACGCGTTGTTAGGGTAGTTAGGGTATTCGGGTTAGTCCTACCCCTTTTTCTTATTGTTTAAAGTCAATATTATAATTTTAGTTGGACCCTCAGTAGTGTTGGCCACACCGCTGCGGCCGACTGTCACCATTTGTATATTCTATCAGAACAGTAGTCAATATTGTTTTTTTTTTTCATTACAATTTATTTTTATGGACATCGTCCATCTCATATAAAAGTTTATTTTATTGTCTGTCTACCTACTTCCTACCAACACTCTTAAGTTATTCACCTTAGTAAAGTTTTGAGCAGAACAGTGGTGTCTTCTCAGGACTGAATTACCTACCTGGTCTATGATTATATCATACATAATTATCTGTGCGACCTTCTCTTGAAGGGAGCACAACATATGCGAATCCAGAAATAATAGATTTTTGTCCGTTGCAATGTGATAAACCCACGAACTGTGATTTTTACAATTTTACGGGCTATTTTCTCCTTAAAATAGTATTTTTATCCGTGAAGCAGGTAAAGAAGCTCGTATTGAAGAAGGTTCAACAGCCCCCCACTAAGGTCCTACAACATAAAGCAAGCTGCCTACCAAGCCTATGTACAGTTCCAGTTCGAGTCTCCTACCAACCTGTTCTGTTTCTATGCTCCTTGTTTTTTTGTTTTTATTAGTGAAATTCTTTTGCCTTTTTTGCAAACTTTTTGTGCTTTTTGCAAATTTTTCGTTTACTCAACTGCAATGGACGAATACGTCGCTCAGTTGGTGCGTGCTTGGGGGTTTGGAAATCACATGGAAGCTTTAGCAGGTTAGTCTATTTTTTTAAATAATTAATTACATAATAATGAAATGAATTACACATACGTTTGATATTTCGGCGAAACAATTTTTTTTACAACTTTTAAAGAATTTTAAAGACGCTTATTAGGTACTAATTGGCCACCTATATCTAATTTACGCTCTTTTTTTTAACTGTTTGTACATTAGAAACTATTGCCGAGTTTAGCCGGAGCAAGTCACTTAATTTGAAGAGAGTCAATTTTTTTTGTTACTTATTTTAGAAAAAGTCGCTGGAAGTCACTTATTTAGGCTTTCAAGAATAACATTTTTAATTTTTTGTGTTTTTTTTTAACACAAAACTTCTGTTATTCAAGAAAAGAATCCACTCAGTTTGATTTTTTTTAAAGAAATACACTCAAATTATGGTTTCTACCAATCATACACACAGGCTGAGTCCTCTAATAGGGTGTTATTTTCCGTCCGACTCACTGTTTTCGAGCAACAAGCAAAAAAACTGGGAAAAGTGCAAAAACTAACTTCTTTCGGGTTCCCGTAAGTTCAGCTCACCCCCTAGGATGGTGCAAACTCAGATTACACTTATTTCACACCAAATGAAGGTATTGAAACGATTTCAGCTTGCTAGGAATTAATCCTTTATTATAATTGATGTAAAATTAATAAAAATAAATTAGGATTAGTTTAGTTATGTTAACCAGCACTACAGCATAGCCAGGCTATATCATGCTTCTTCGTCCAATAACGTATTTTATGCTGTTTATTCCACGATATTGTGAAAAAGCTATTAAATTACTGGCAAACATTGTACCGTGATAAAGTTTTTGGAGATGAATCGCTTAGAAAGTCTGGAGTAAACAGTGGCGCCACCTATGGAGATTTAGTTGTAGTTTTATTTCAAGGGCCGTCACCTACCGCTGCCTATCGGGGACTTGAGGAACCTCGTCGCGACTTTCTCTCTCTTTCCCCCCCTTTCACCATTTTTTTATATATAGTCTAGGGAAAATACGATTTGACCTGCGCAAAATTGTTTCACGAGCGATTCCAGCGGTATTCAACTAAACTAACCCTGCTTTGTAACATATCCAAAATCAGACAAAATCCGATCATGGGAAAGCACCTAAAAATCGAATTAAAAATGGCGTTTTTTAATATTAAGGGTANTTGCTCATGAGAACATAAGATTGCGGGAGGGAAAATAAGTAGTTCATGAATAGGAACTTTTTTTTTTTTTTTAATTTTAAACTATTTAATGTAAGTACATTAAAATGTCGTAATATAATCAGGATGAAAAAGTAAAGGAATTGTTGGCTTGTATATTATTGATTGTTACCTTATAATAAAAAGTACGAGTGCTGGGGACATGCTATCCCAGAGCAAGCGTGTGTGTGTGTGTGTATGTATGTATATTGGCTAGACAAAATCAGCTAAATAATTTATTCAATTTGCCTGATTTCTTGTTTTGATTTTGGCACTTTTTTACTTTATTATTACCACTATCCTAAGCGTGGCTATTTTTTTTATTTATTGTCTTTCTACAGAATAGCCCAGTAAGCGGCTCTGTAGAGTTCGGCAGCCCAACTGGTACCAATCTCTCATCAATTAGTTCAGGGTTATCTGCTCTTTTGGACTTGGATGGGATTTCCTATGAAGGATCTGATCCTACCCTACTAGACCCTCAATCGAGTAGTCATCAAGAGACCCCTATGCTTCTGCCTTCAGGTGACCTGAGCTCACCACTTCCTCCACCATGTACTTCCCATGTATTGAGCACTGCCAAAGATAACAATTCTGTAAGTGGCTTTCAGTATACATTTTTGTTTATTGCCATAAGTAAAGGTATATCCATTTACCTTCAATAGATCAATTCCAACAGAGACAGTAAACCCAGATTAAAAATACATTTCCCGTTTATTAACTTATTTTAATTGAAGGACTTGCGGTGGAATTGTTCTAGATATATTGTCATTAAAATGCAATAATAAATTAAATCACATTTAAAAAAAAATAAAAATAGTCTGCCGATTAGTGTGGCTCATACCATCCTCGCACCCTATTGCACATACTCCAATGATTATGTGTTGATTATTACAAACTGACAATTTCATTTAATTTTTCCTCCTTAGTTTGAATCTTTTAAAATTATATTGATTTTTTGCATGATTAAAAGTATGAAATTAGCAAAATTTAAATGTAAATAAATGTATGTAGATCCAAAAATGTTTCCTGATGTTTAAAACCAATTTCTATCCTGGCATTTTTTAAATTGGAAATATAGGAATTTTTTATTCAGTTACATTTGCTTGTATTGTTTACATAGATTTATTATGAATTGGTGTTTCAATGTTTGTTTCAGGTAAGAAAGGTGTTGCAAAAAACACCGGAAGGAAGATCTATTCTTCTTCTGGCAAAGAAGAATTACATTTTTGAGCCTGCCCTTGAGCGACGTCTCTCACAGTACATAATAAGACAAGCCCTAGAGAATGGCCCGTCTACCCGCTTGACAAGAAACGACTTTGCCAGGTGGTCCCTAGAGATACCTGAGATTTTTGCAAACGCAAACCCATTAATTTTTTTTACACCATACACAGCCGCCAATTCATATCAGAGCAAGCAGAACGCTGCTGGTAGGTTATATGAGGCCTACATAAACCTCAGAAGAAAATTTAGAAGGAGAGGTGACCTTCCCCCCAGCGGAAGGTCAACCAGAAGCAATAGTGTGTGTGAGGAAGAATCAACTTCATATACGACCACAAGAACATTATATGAGGCCAATGAAGTAGAAATTGAAGCTTTGAACTATCTTCATGTTTCAATCGAGCCCTTTCAAAACGCTTAAATAAATGCTTAAAATCGAGCCCACTTCAAGACCTTTAAATTGATGTAGATATAACATACCATGGTAACTAAAAACTTTTTTTAATCACCCGCCATATTGGCCACCATCTTGGAAATATTAAGTGTGTTCTTTTTATAGTTACATATTCTTTTTCTACACTTCAAGACCTTTAATTTGATGTATAACATGCTAAGGTAACTAAAAACTTTTTTTTAGTCGCCCGCCATATTGGCCGCCATCTTGAAAATACCAAGATACCTGCATGTCAGATTTGATCAAAATCGGTCCAGTACGGAACCTCAAAACATGAAAAACCATAAACATATTAAAATGGAATTTTCGCGCTATCGCAATACATTCTCTAAAAATACTATGTGTATGAGAAAGTAAAAATCATTAGAGAAATAAAAAACGTCATATAAACGCATTATTTTCCTTTACTTTTATAATAATTAACAATGATATGTCCATAGCAATAATTTCTCTTTACTTAAAATATTTATGAAAAAGGAAAAAAAAATCAGTCTGTATATTGATTATTATTTTGATAAATCAGATTCTAAAAGATTCTAGCAAGTAAAAAAAAATAAAATCAATTATTCAAGTTCAACAAACAAAATACTGATACAAGTATTTTGTTTGTTTTAACAGTAACGACTACAGTAATCCTAAAGTTCTATTTGATCATTTTCTGCAGGTAGAGATGTTGTTCAGAATGATGTAATGGAGGTAATAGTCTGTGAACAAAATAATGCGCTAGAGGAAGAAGGTATGTTGAGAGCCAAATAATGTATTTTCGATGTTTAATGTTTCTTCAATTGTATTCAAACTAGAGGTCAGGCATGTTGGAGTAATGTTGAGATTTGCCATCTGACGATTGCTAATATTTTTGAAACATTTTTTCAGGTAATACCGCTGATGATCATGATTCTCTGGCTAAGATACAAGTTACACCGAAGAATAAAATCAAATGGTTACGAGGAACATTTGAAACATTTGAACCCGACTTCTTGAGTCTTCACAAAACGTCAGACGTTGAATACATAGATGAAATTTTACCTCCTGTGCAATATTTCCAAAGGTATTTTCCCAATAGTTTTTTCCTAGAGGCTGCTGAACATTCTAATATTTACTGCATGCAGCAAAATGGCACACAGTTATTCACATGGAAAAGGAGATTTGTGTTGATGAACAAATTGTTCTATTCAAAATTATTATTAAACATTCAGAACCAAAGTTATCAGGTGGAGATATTTTTAAAAAATACAAATGTCTGATAAAAGCTGGACATTTCTTTTCATAAAATATTTGCAGCACGAACCCTTCTAGAAATTGAAAATATGAAAAGGCCCTACAAATATATACTGATTTCAAAACCAAATCAGAAGTTCATTATTAAACAATGAACAGAGTACTATGTGCCCTGAAAAGAAAGACTTCGTGATATTCAAGAAACAGAAATTGCAGAAGTGTTTCTATAATGAATGGCATATTAAAAAATCTTAATAAAAAATATTTGAATAGCACCAAGTCACATATTAGCTATTCCTCGTTTTGCCGATTTAGACCCCTAAATATTTTAGTATCCAAGTTAACAAGTAGAGACACCTGCTTGTGGATTAAGGACGAAAATGTTAAGCTATTTGTTTATGTTCAAAAGCAAAATGTTTATTAGTTCCAAGTTATATATTATTATTCATCCTATATGTAATTTAATTACCGTCAACGATGTTGTAATTACCGTAAGCAATATTGTAATTACCGTATACAATAAAAATTAAATTTTGTGATTTTTGGGGTGTAAAATGAAAATGTGTAAAGATTACAACATTGATGACATCTTGACTGGTTTAAGTATAATCGACAAAGGAATTAGTCATCAAACAAATCATCAAGGTTCTTAAGAAATCAGGAATACAACTTAGGAATTGGTGAGCTATTACGAGTGTTACGTAACTTATGTCAGAGAAATATGTTTCTATTACCAGAGCTATATGTGTCGATACATCTATACCAACAGATGTAAATGTACCACGATATCTCTCGGAGGAGTTTGAATTTGCAAATAATATCAGTGTTTAACTGATATTATTTGCAAATTCAAACTCCTCCGAGAGATATCGTGGAAGTTCGACTCCCGTCTACTTTTTTATTGCGTGATAAGTGTCGAGTACATATAGGCGATAAAAAAGAGTGGTTGAAACTTAAAGTAGAAGAATTAATTAATATACAGTAAACCTCAACTATGGGACGTTACATCCAAAATTTAGTGCGACAGTAGAGGAAATAAAAAGAAAAATTCATAACTTAAAAACTCAATTTAACAGTGAACTTAAAAAAGTAAGAACGACAAAAACCTGCCAGGTCACTGATGAATTGAATGTATCAAAATGTATTATAATTCGTTGTTATTTCTGAAGCTTTTCTGAATTAGGAATCTTTCTTTGCTACAAGTAAACCAATTATACAAGCATTCTTTTCGAAATCAGCTAGTTTCATTCATAAAAATTTGAAAACTGCGCTGGATCCTCAATACTGTGATCAGACATTAATTGACTGTAGGCACCGAATTATTCACGCCTCAAAATCCACTCTCGAACCCAGGCAGAACGTTTTTTCCTTTTTTTGACATATTTAGAGTAATGATACAGACCGCGGTTTTTCGTTTAGATGATTTCATCACGGCAACCTTAAAATAAACTGTGTGTGTGTTTCTACATATAATAATTACATATAATACATACTTTAATTCATTCTTGAAAGATATAAATATTCTTAACATTTGAAGAATTATGCACTGTGACTACGGAAGAGAGTAGGCGAATAAAATAATCTCTTCTTTGTGTACTACATGGAAGGATGTGAAAATAGTTCATGGTAAACCTAGGCATATAGCCAATCACAAGGCTAATTTGAACGTGCCAGCCAGAACAATGTTCACAATTAAGTAGTGGTAGCTCTCAAATATTTTGGTTTTGCCTGTTAGCTTTTTTTATAGAATGGAATGACCTATAATCAGGACCAATTCGACACAAAAGACAATGTATGTGATATGTATTTTCATGTTTGTCGGTAAGCTACATGTGCTAGATTTTTTCCCTCCATTTTTATTGTGTTTAGAGCACATTAAAATATCCAAGAATTACCAAAAAAAAAAAAAAAAAAAAATTGGAGAATTCGGTTGCATGTCTGTCTGATGATCACTTGAATAATTATTGAAGTGATCGAAAGAGAATTTTACAAACTAGAAAATAGCAATGGAACAGTCAAGCAAATGTTCTCTAGAAACCAATTAACTGTTTGTAAAGAAAATGTAGTAGTTTGTAAGAGGCTTTTTCAAATGAGATTTTTTTAATCGAAGCAGCAGCAGTTCTATTAAAAACTGGTGGCCAAGGTTACAGAAGATGTAACTGCAAAAAGCAATGTGTAATATCGATGTTTTGTAGTTACTTGTTTACTTTGGATTAGATAATTCACAGTTTTTAATTAAATTTTAATCATATAATTCATTCTTTAGGCTGGTAAGAAAACAACATTAAGGTTTTCTTTCCAAGATGATTTGGATCTATTAAAAGAGGTACTTGGTAACAACCCTTACGAATATTCCAAACTGGAAAAAGGTTCACGAGTAAAAAGCAGGATAAGCCACAATTGTGAAGTGTAACTAATGCTTGGTGGTTATTGGTTGTTCTCTATTTTTACCTCTTAAAACATTAGGTTTTCTCATTTCTGTAAGTTAAAAGAGTCACCCAAAAGTTTCTTTTATTTCAGATTACAAGAAAAAAACTTTTCTCTATGAGCTGTGAAGGATCATGTTGAGTACTTAATGAACCTTTTAAAAAAAGAGGACTTGGGGAACCTTAGACGGTCAGGGACTGAGGAAATGTATGGCGAAAAAGAACAGCTTTTACAAGAATTAATTTCCTTAAAGGAAGATTATATACAAAAAAAAATGACCACAAAGAGTCGAACAAAGACAGTTAAAGAAATTAGGGCTCAAGCCGTCCAATTAATTCCTGAACAAGATCCAGACACCACACCATCCTCTAACCACCTCTACCCAAACATTGATTTTTCCAGATCATGGTGAAAATAAAACCATTGAGGAGACCCCTACTTCACGAAGTGATCAACCATCAGGTAGTCATAGCTCTGCACAATCTCCTATCTCATATGGGAGTCCTGCTACACCTAGCAACCAACCATTACCCAGAAGGTCTCTGAGTGTAAAAAGGACTAGTGCTGAAGTAATGCAAGGTAAGCTTGAAAAGGATAGACAACTTGAGGAGAGGAGATTAAGGTTACAAGAGAGGAAGGTGGACAACGAAGAACGAAGACTTGCTCTCGTGGAGAGGAAGTTTGAAAAGGCAATGGCTGCTCAGACTCAAACTCATCAGCTCTTGGCTCTCTTCTCAAACTTAGTTGACATGTTAAAGTAAAAAGTTGTTGTATATGGAGAATGAAATACATTTTAAAATTACGTATAAAATTAACGTATCACGATAAATAAAAAAGTACGTCTTATTTAAACTCTCTAAGTGATTTTTTCCCCGTAATTTATAACTTTTTTGTAACATTTATTATTTTATAATTTTAGTCTTTACTTATTTTTTTCACAAGTAATTTGAAATTTATAAAAAAATAAAACATTTGTAACTTGCAACTGGTTGCATTGTAGAGGACCCGAGCTGCAGGATATTTACCATGCCATACCTGAATCTTCGAGTACTCCCTCACTAGACTTCAACACTACGTCGACAGGGGAGAACGAGGCAACTTAGTCAGGTATGACTTGACTCCCACGGCATTTCGAACGATTACCATTTCACTCCTCGCAAGAATTTAGTGGATGAGAGACACATACTTACAGGGACTTTGACAGGAACCATTTGAACAATTCTTAACACGTCTGAGAAATCAGGTCAAATTATGTGAATTAGCTGGCATTTATATTGAACTTAGAGACGGTGTCGTGTCAGCTTGCCATTCTGCTGAGCTTTGCAAGCAACTATTTAAGTTATTGATAAGTTACATGGGATACTTTAAATAAAAGAAAATAATGGTAATCAATAAAATATAATGTTCAGAAGACAATCTTTTATCATATTATAGTGGAGTTTCGTACAGCTATTTGAAGTCGGTATAAAGGACATCAAAACCAACATTATAGTTTTAAGGATTTTCAGCTCATTGCATGCTTTGCAAAGAGGTAAAAAAGAGACAACCAAATAAGTACTGAGACAAATATATTCAAGATTAGAAATAAATTTGTTACAACTAGTAAAAAAGTGAAATAATCTAAGGCAAAGATGATGACTATTATACTGCACAGAATTGTGTTGTCTGTTATATTTGTTGTAGAACTAACAAAGTTATAGATTTCTGTGTCCTATTCAATTTTCATTTGCATTTTCATCTCCTTTGAGTGGAATATATTGTTTATTCAATGATCATTCTAATTGAATGTTCTACAACATTTATTTAAACCGCTATTGTATTACAGAAATATCTCAGGTACTAAATCTTCATCAATGTGTAAAATCTTTCCACCTCATTCAAGGCTAAAGAATATAGAGCTTATAAAATAACAATGAAGGTAAAAGAAAAATAATTATTGGAACGGGAAATCCGATTGTTACAGAAGGAAAAGGAGTTACTACAAAGTCAGGTTAGCTATAATAATACTCCTGTTTTATTTAGAGATATTGAAGGTAATCAAATTCCGTTTCCGAGAGACGTTGGCTATTCTGTAAAGAAGAGGAAACGAGGCAAGTAATGAAGTTGAAGGACCTACAGCAAATCGTTTTTGCTAAAGAATTGTTAAAGGGCACAGCAGCTCTATTTATCAGAGGAGAGCGCGGGTTAAATACATAACAAAGCTTAAAAGAAGATTTATACTTTTTTAATTCAATATTACAATATGTGTAAGTGATATTCATCGGAAACTCGCATCTACGAAAAAATCCGAAAATGAACCATTTAGGCAATATTTCTTACGTATGAAAGAGAACGCGATTCTGGGGAATATCGATGATCAATCACTTATCGATTATGTGATTCCCGGAATAAAAGGAAAAGAAAATAATAAATCGGTCTTATATGGCCCTAAGACAATTAGTGAATTTAAAGAAAAATTAGATATTTATTCAAAGATTAATCAAAACAAAAACAGTGCGGTACAATTTAGATCTAATAATTATATGAACTTAACTCTTCTGCCGTCTTCGTGATATTTATAACGGAAATTTTCCGTGATTTAATTTTAGATGGAGTTGAGATAATTTATTTTGAAGATATAAATTGTTCCAGCCACATGTTATGAAGAAGCTATTAGCAGATTGAAACTTACTATGAATCGTTGAGCAGATTATGGATTGAGGATAATTTGGAAGAAATGCTGCTTTCTAATGACCAGTATAAACATTCTTGGGTTCATTGTCAAGCATAGTAAGATAATACCTTCTGAAGAAATATCTGCTGCTGTGTTAAATTTTCTAGAGCCAAAAAATGCAAAGAGTTCACTAAATTTTCTAGGATTGACTGGATACTATCGAAAATTTATTCAAGACCATTAAGTGACTTATTAAGGAATAACATTAAATTTAAATTTATAGAGAAGGAGCGTGTTCCTTCAATATGCTGAAGAAACTACTTTCAGAAAAGCCAGTTCTCTAACTTTATGATCTCCCGTTCTCGTTCACCTTATTTTTTATCATTGGCCTCAACATCGACTTCAACTTTCACGTCCAACCCTGCAAGAGAGTCCACACCAACTTATTCCAGATATTACGAACGTGAGTAGCTCATAGAATATTTAACATCCTAAAAGGAAAAGGTGTTTTCCCATACGACAATATTGACAATGTAGAAAAGCTAAATGAGAAACAAATATTAGATGAAGATAAATTTTACGACTCGTTGAACAAAAGGAAACAGAACGATAACGATTACCAGCAATATTTGATGGTGTGGAAGTCCTTAAAGTGTAAAACGTTGGGTGCTTATTCAGATTTGTACAATATGCAAGATGTACTCTTGTTAGCAGATATCTATTATCGATACTTATATACACTCGTTCTATACTTATATACACGAAGAATTATTCTTCGTGAAGTTTTGGGAATGTTGACCAATGCTTGATTTGAAGGTGATTGTCTCCAAAGTCCTGGGTTAATGGTCCAAATCCCTGCGGACAAAGAGTCACTATCAAATGTTCCGGGGGGATTGTATATTGTTCTAGAATTGCTTTTCCTTAAGAAATTATGTAGATGGAGTATTGCTAGAACTATTTTCTTGGCTCGCTCTGGTTCTAACAACATTGGCCTCCGAAGTATGCGATACACACTAGATATAATACCGAACGCATTCTCAGACACTCTACGTGTCTACTTAATCGTAATTAATAATAATTAAAAATTCGTTGTTTTGAACCCTTTTCTTGTGCTCCAGGAAATGGTTTCATTATGTTTTTTGAAAGAGGAAATGCATCGTCCCCGACAAAAACAAACGGTATAGCAATGTTTCTTCCAGGAAGCTTACAAGGGGGAGGGAGATGCATTGTATTTGGTTCCACTGAAAACACCCCCGTCCGATATTCTTCCTTGACAACCAACATTCGCATAAATGAAATTATAGTTGGCATCTACTACAGCAAAGAGTACGATACTGAAGAAACTCTTTTAATTAAAATATTCGGTCCCACTGTTAATTGGTGCTTGCAAACTGATATGTTTCCCGTCAAAAGCTCCAACCCAGTTTGGGAAATTCCATTTTTTATTGAACTCCTCTGCTACCATTATCCACTCCGATTCGTTCTGTGGCATACAAAAAAATGAAATAATAATAACACATATATTTTTTATGTTAATAAAATTAATTTTATTAAAATTTATTTTTTTAGTATTTCTTAAAATATCTAAATTAATAGTTAGTACATGTTCAATTTTTATTTTATTTAGATAATTATTATGTATCACTATTATTATTTTTTATTATTATCACTAGATTTCTTCTTGTCTTTCAAGGACCAAACGGACACTGAGAATGAAAATAATCGAGACGAAATTCAGGATTTGGACCAGGACGAAGACCCTCTTGAAAATAGCGCTTCGACCTCTGAGAATGGTGGAAAAAAAAGAAAAAATACATTCAAGTTACCCTTACAAAAACGCAAACCATCGGCCACAGAAGAAGCTCTAGCAATCATGAAAGAGATGCAAGGGCGAAAAAGTACTCTGCCTGACCAATACACTGCTTTTGGGGAACAAATAGGCATGCGGATAAGGGACCTTCCCTCATCCCATGCAAAAAAATAGTAAAACACCTGATTAGCACTACCTTATTTGAAGCAGAAATGGGAAAATACGACCATCAAAAGTCCTTCCCCCCCCCCCAACNAATATTAGATACTTTTACTTTCTATATATCTAATACGAATTATACATATTATTATTAATTATAATAATATTACGAATTATACTAGAGAATACATCTTGCATTCTGTAATACGTGCTTTTTGTATTTTTTATAGGCAGTAATTATGGGATTCAGGACTAAAAAAGTTATTTATCTTGGCGTTAAAAATAAGTACTGCTGCATTTGTGCTAGAGCTGCTGCTTTAAATAAAGAAACTCCTCAGCATGAATGCTACAAAAATTGGGATGGCAGTTCTTCAGCAATGGAGAGTGCTGTTATATCTGAAGGATTTAGGAATAGCGAAGAAATGTTTGGTGTCAGATTTAACAAAATCGTCGCTGATGGAGATAGCAGTGTCTACTATCAAGTTGTGAAGAATAGACCCTACAAAAATCTCGCTGTAGAAAAGGTAGAATGCACCAATCACCTTTTAAGAAATCTGTGTAATAAATTAAGAGACTTGACAAAAAACAAGGCTCTTGGTAGTGTTAAGCTGAGAAGAATACTTGAGTCGAAAGTATTGAAATTGAGAAGCTCTGTAACTCAAGCCGCTAAGCATTACAGGATTGACGCAACACTTCCTCTTTCAGACCGCATCAAGTGTTTGGCACAAGATGTAGAAAATGCACCATACCACGTATTCGGAGATCACAAGAAATGTGCTGCTTAAAACCGACCTTTCAGATGTACTCCAAAGAGAGAAAGAGACCGACATATCAGATGTACTTCAAAGTCCTTTGTGACCACAGATTTGCAACACGTTCTCTTACTTAGCTAGACATGCGAGAAGTTTGATTCAAGGTCTCACGAGTAATTGTGCGGAGGAATTTAATAGCATAGTAGCTAAAATGATTGGCGGAAAGAGGATGAATCTTATACAAAGAAACTCTTACCAAACAAGAGCGTTCTCCACAGTAGTCTCCCATAATACTCGAGCTCTGCAGTCTGTGATCCAAACAGGGTGAAAGAGAACTAAACAAATATTACAGTGCCAATTTAAGAAATTTAAATTGAAAATTATTTTCGCCAACTCTCTTTGTAATCATATGATTGTATTGTAACATATGATATTAAAAATTACCTTCCCAGTGGGTTATCGTTAATTTCGTTGCTTGTTTATGATCCAACTTTTTTCATTCATCTATGTTAATATTTTAATACTGGATACTTTATTTATTTACCGTTTGACGAAGGAATTATACATTCCTAATAATTTATCATCGGCGTATTTAGTTGTAAATAGTGGTTGTTTTCTCGCCGTTTATTATGAATAAGCCCTGAGAGAGGGCGAAATATATTTTGTTTAGAGGATGTGTTAAACCTATTATTTAATAATTCCTTTAAGTGTCTCAACTATTGAAAACAAATCAAAGGAAACAACCTAAGAACTTTCAATACTTTTTTTTTATTTCCAGTTAGTTCAAGACTTCAGTCGGATTTATTCGGGCAAGGAGAACTGTCTCTTCTAGCTAGCTGCTGTTAAGGATAGGCTATTGGGAGTGTTATTGGAAAAATCCAAACAAAAGGAACTTGCCGCAAACATTACACCTTACTTAAGTTCAATATCATATATTTAAAATGCTCAATGTGCCGCATGAAATTGCAATTGAATACATCTGACAATGCCAGTAGCACATTAAAACCAAATTTAGGCGCCTGATTTATACTTGTGTTGTAACTATTTTTTTTGTTTAATAAATAAATATAATAATTATACTGTATACTGTTTTTAATTCTTACCTTAATGTAATCTTGTAAAACGCTGACTATGGCATCACAAACATTCGGGGTGATTTTTGAAATTATTTGTTTTGAAATCTTGAACATGTAACTTAATGAATGGTAGGAATCTCCTGTCGCTAGGAATCGCAAAGTAACTGCTAAACGTTCATCGGCAGGAATAGATTTTTTAAATGACGTATCTTCCTTTATTATTTTTGGCGCAATCAATTTCAAAATAACTTCAAAATCACTCGTTTTCAGCCGAAAAAAGTTTTGGAAACCACAGCCAGATCATCAATATCGTCTAAAATTAAATCCTTCATCAAGTCTTTAGTTCCATAACGATATCTACTTTGAAGACTGGGACGTACCCAAAATCGACGTTTCCTCTGTTTTCTTCTATTTTCTTCATTGTCATTTATTATGACAAAAGCACATGAAGCGATGAGTAGATCCTCCTCGGTGAACATTTTCGAACTGACTGAAAGCCGAAAGCCAATGCCAACACAATGTGGACAGAGGTACAGCCATTGGCTTAGCCAATGCGGCTTTGCCGGCGGCATTGCCAACGGCTAGTGTGGACACAGCCAGTTTTTACATATACATAATATATATATACCTATATATATTTATATATTCATTTTTTTAAAACAAATTATTACGTATTGCTATTTTTATTTTAAGATACTTGTATTACAAACAAATTTATTTTTATTTAAATTTAGTTCTATCTAGCAATTACATTTTTCAAACTTAATTTTAATTGTATAGTTTAATTAATTTTATTTCTCTTTTTATAATCATTTAATTATAGGTACAGTACGTACCTAAATTAATATATAAATTTAGTTGTTGCATAAGGCATTTACCTTTTTTTGTTGTTATTTTTTTATATTTTAATATTATTTTTTTCAATTAAGTGGTTTTAAATTAAATTTGTTTGAGGTATAATTCTATCCATATCTATTTATTTATTTAATATCAACATTTATACATACACAGGTGTGTAATATTTTAAGTTAATTTATTTATTATAAGTATTTTGCATATTATTATTTATAATTGTAATACCTACTTCAATATGGAGCGTAAGCTGATAAACAACAAGAAGTACATGAGCGTCCGGAGGAAGAAGAACAGAGGCTCCAATTTGAACAACTGGCGCCAAAAAAATTTAACTCAGCATCTGCCTGAGCNAGCCAAAAAATTCATTAAAACATAAGAAATAGGACGGGAGGAAACTACGGGAACAAATTTATGGACTATTTTACTATATTTGCAGATTTACAAGATTTTGTAACTTTTAAATATAATACGAGCCCAATAAAAGTATTTGAGTTTAATTAACTGTTACTGCAGAAACAGATTTAGACACAGACACCATAATATTCTATATACATCTTAATAATATTAGATACTTTTACTTTCTACATATCTAATACGAATTATACATATTATTATTAATTATAATAATATTACGAATTATACTAGAGAATACATCTTGCATTCTGTAATACGTGCTTTTTGTATTTTTTATAGGCAGTAATTATGGGATTCAGGACTAAAAAAGTTATTTATCTTGGCGTTAAAAATAAGTACTGCTGCATTTGTGCTAGAGCTGCTGCTTTAAATAAAGAAACTCCTCAGCATGAATGCTACAAAAATTGGGATGGCAGTTCTTCAGCAATGGAGAGTGCTGTTATATCTGAAGGATTTAGGAATAGCGAAGAAATGTTTGGTGTCAGATTTAACAAAATCGTCGCTGATGGAGATAGCAGTGTCTACTATCAAGTTGTGAAGAATAGACCCTACAAAAATCTCGCTGTAGAAAAGGTAGAATGCACCAATCACCTTTTAAGAAATCTGTGTAATAAATTAAGAGACTTGACAAAAAACAAGGCTCTTGGTAGTGTTAAGCTCAGAAGAATACTAGAGTCGAAAATATTGAAATTGAGAAGCTCTGTAACTCAAGCCGCTAAGCATTACAGGATTGACGCAACACTTCCTCTTTCAGACCGCATCAAGTGTTTGGCACAAGATGTAGAAAATGCACCATACCACGTATTCGGAGATCACAAGAAATGTGCTGCTTAAAACCGACCTTTCAGATGTACTCCAAAGAGAGAAAGAGACCGACATATCAGATGTACTTCAAAGTCCTTTGTGACCACAGATTTGCAACACGTTCTCTTACTTAGCTAGACATGCGAGAAGTTTGATTCAAGGTCTCACGAGTAATTGTGCGGAGGAATTTAATAGCATAGTAGCTAAAATGATTGGCGGAAAGAGGATGAATCTTATACAAAGAAACTCTTACCAAACAAGAGCGTTCTCCGCAGTAGTCTCCCATAATACTCGAGCTCTGCAGTCTGTGATCCAAACAGGGTGAAAGAGAACTAAACAAATATTACAGTGCCAATTTAAGAAATTTAAATTGAAAATTATTTTCGCCAACTCTCTTTGTAATCATATGATTGTATTGTAACATATGATATTAAAAATTACCTTCCCAGTGGGTTATCGTTAATTTCGTTGCTTGTTTATGATCCAACTTTTTTCATTCATCTATGTTAATATTTTAATACTGGATACTTTATTTATTTACCGTTTGACGAAGGAATTATACATTCCTAATAATTTATCATCGGCGTATTTAGTTGTAAATAGTGGTTGTTTTCTCGCCGTTTATTATGAATAAGCCCTGAGAGAGGGCGAAATATATTTTGTTTAGAGGATGTGTTAAACCTATTATTTAATAATTCCTTTAAGTGTCTCAACTATTGAAAACAAATCAAAGGAAACAACCTAAGAACTTTCAATACTTTTTTTTTATTTCCAGTTAGTTCAAGACTTCAGTCGGATTTATTCGGGCAAGGAGAACTGTCTCTTCTAGCTGGCTGCTGTTAAGGATAGGCTATTGGGAGTGTTATTGGAAAAATCCAAACAAAAGGAACTTGCCGCAAACATTACACCTTACTTAAGTTCAATGTCAGGTAACTTGATCCTAAATTTAATTAACATGTCAAGATAATTGATAACGAGAGAAGGACTAGTGATAGAAAATGAGAACCAACAGATGTTCAGTTCTGTATTTATATTTACTTCTTTCCTTCTNTTGAACAACTGGCGCCAAAAAAAATTAACTCAGCATCTGCCTGAGCTTCAAGAACAAGTACAGCCTCTATTTTGTAACCAGCAACAGCCTATACTTGAAGAACATCAGCAGTCAGTATTTCAACAGGCTGTACATGAAGAACAACATCTGCATGAACTTCAAGAACAGTTACAACTTGTAATGCAGGAACAACTACAACCTGTAGAACAAGAACAGCCTCCAGAGCTTATTGTCGACATGGACACTACTCCAGATGGCCTGGAAAATATCCATCTCGAAGGTAGAAGAATTGTGGATATACAATATTTATTAGGCAGAATAGCTGAGCTTGACAAACACAATTTGGCAATGGATTGCAGGTTTTCAAACTTGAATATAATTGGAGAAAACCGAATCGGTTTGGAAAGCACTATATATTTAAAATGCTCAATGTGCCGCATGAAATTGCAATTGAATACATCTGACAATGCCAGTAGCACATTAAAACCAAATTTAGGCGCCGTTCTAGGAACTATTACAACTGGCAATGGATTTTCACAGTTAGAGGAATCAATGGCAACCATGAATGTTCCAGTAATGGACCATAAATCCTTTTCTAATATGGAATCGACTCTAGCTGTGCACATTGAAGCTGCCGCTTGGAAAAAAATGAAAGAAGCTGTAGATGAAGAAAGAAGATTAGCCTCGGAGATTGGAGACATCGATGTGGACGGAGTTCCGTTGATTCCTGTAGCTTGTGATGGAAGTTGGTCAAAAAGATCGTACAGATCCAACTATAATGCTCAGTCTGGTCTGGTAAGTAATTTCTTTTATATTGATATTTTTCTATTAAATAATTAATAATTACAGTAACTACATAATCATATAAGATAACTAAAAATATTTTCAAAATATAATAATTGTAGTTATTTTGTTTTCCTGACTCTTTAATAGAGGGAAGTTTAGTATTGGGAAATATCCCCCCCCTCCTTTTGTACAACAGATTTACAAATTTTAGTACAATTAAAAATAAAAAGTGGTGTATGTGTATCTGTTAGTATTATGACTTTTTGTGACCATGATCTCGTCCAAACGGCGTCTACAAAGCAGTTAAGTTTTTTTCACCTTATACCTTAGAATTAACGTTAAAAAATGAAAAAATACATTGGTGTCGCGGGACACCCGGTAGGAACGAAGTTCCTTACATTTTTCATTAAATATAAATGATAAAATTACACTGCTAAAGACGTATAACTACGATTTATTTCCCATATTTATAAAACCAAGTTACATATAATTTGACATTATAACAACAATAAACAAAACAAGTAACAGAGTTCCATAATAACATTTTTTCCAGCCCCTAAAAGTTCTTGCTAAATTGATACTTAAATTCATGTAAAAAAATGTTCACAGATTAAAAAAATAGGGGGAACAATCAAATAAATTTGTCAGTAGTACATTGTAAAAGCCTAAAAAAAAATCATTAAAACATAAGAAATAGGACGGGAGAAAACTACGGGAACAAATTTATAGACTATTTTACTATATTTGCAGATTTACAAGATGTTGTAACTTTTAAATATAATACGAGCCCAAAAAAATTATTTGAGTTTAATTAACTGTTACTACAGAAACAGATTTAGACACCATAATATTCTATATACATCTTAATAATATTAGATACTTTTACTTTCTATATATCTAATACGAATTATACATATTATTATTAATTATAATAATATTACGAATTATACTAGAGAATACATCTTGCATTCTGTAATACGTGCTTTTTGTATTTTTTATAGGCAGTAATTATGGGATTCAGGACTAAAAAAGTTATTTATCTTGGCGTTAAAAATAAGTACTGCTGCATTTGTGCTAGAGCTGCTGCTTTAAATAAAGAAACTCCTCAGCATGAATGCTACAAAAATTGGGATGGCAGTTCTTCAGCAATGGAGAGTGCTGTTATATCTGAAGGATTTAGGAATAGCGAAGAAATGTTTGGTGTCAGATTTAACAAAATCGTCGCTGATGGAGATAGCAGTGTCTACTATCAAGTTGTGAAGAATAGACCCTACAAAAATCTCGCTGTAGAAAAGGTAGAATGCACCAATCACCTTTTAAGAAATCTGTGTAATAAATTAAGAGACTTGACAAAAAACAAGGCTCTTGGTAGTGTTAAGCTCAGAAGAATTCTTGAGTCGAAAATATTGAAATTGAGAAGCTCTGTAACTCAAGCCGCTAAGCATTACAGGATTGACGCAACACTTCCTCTTTCAGACCGCATCAAGTGTTTGGCACAAGATGTAGAAAATGCACCATACCACGTGTTCGGAGATCACAAGAAATGTGCTGCTTATTTTTGTTCAAAGCAGAGNCTCACTGTTCCAAGGCCTCAGACTATGAGCCCAACAAATGACCCTGTTCCATTTTCGTCTACAAACTCTGATTATCCTCAACCCTGTTCTTCCAAGAGTCCCGATTGGGTTGTCCCTGATACATCTAAGTCAACAAATTTTGTCCTACCCATCGAGATATCACCACCACCTCCAAAAAAACATATTTCAAACAGAGGCAGGAAACCTGGATCTTCTTCTATAATAACCCACTCCCCATATAAAAAAGAGTTGGAGAACCAACTAAAAGAAAAGGATAAAAAGAATGAACCAAAAGCTAATCAAAAAAAGAAACCGAAAATTCAAAGACCCTCTGGTAAAAAACTTACTAGAGATGACTCCAGCAGTGATGAATCATTCCATTCGGATATATCATCAGAAATTGACTTCATACCTTCAACTGCTGAACCAGAAAACAAAGACGCTGAATGTATCTTCAGCAACGGAAAATTCTCCGAAGATCAACGAGGGGAAATTTGGATACAATGCGTCAGCTGTTCTCTATGGACGCATCTTGACTGTGCCGGAGCAGAGAAGGAAGATTATATCTGTGACTTTTGTAAATAATTTTAAAAATATAGTTTTATTATGTTTTATCAATAAATCTTATTAGTTTTTTAATGGTATTAACCGCCTATTCCATATTACCCGACTATTCCATATTAACCTCCATTTGTAATTTTTTTTTAAATATATTTTTTTTACAACAACAAAATAAATAGTTATATTTTTTACCAGTCATAGTTCATAACAATAAGTTATTGTATGTATTCATGCTGGTTTTGGGGATTTCTATTCAGAAACAGTTGAGTTGTTTTTATAAATGTAAATGGTATTCCATAATACCCTCCTCTCCTATATTTTTCTTTCCCCATATATAATTATTATTAATTTATAATAGTGCTATGTGTACCCTGTAGTAATTTTTCTTAATGATAAGGTGGATCCTTAAGGGTAGTAATTACTAGATTTTTCTTTTTAACAGTATTGAGTTTCATGAGTTATTCTGTATGTCATAGCTTACAATAAACCTTATACGTTTAGGCTCGAAAATGGCTTGTTAGCCGAAACGTTGCCACGCTACATGAATTAGTCTGCGTTTTCTTCTTACCCTTAAGGATCCACCTTATTATTAAGAAAGATTATTATTAATGATATCTAAATACCTAATTGGTTATAGCAGGAGATTCATTTATTAATTTATTTTTTTACTTTTCCTTCCCTACTCTGAATGCATATCTAGGAGAAGTATTAACTATTAATTTTAATTTTTCAAAACACTAATTCACATTTAAAACAATGTATATTATTTGTGTTTCTAATTTGTGATATGGGAGTTGTTTTTTTTCCCATGACTGTTCATCCTCGGTTGTGTCTGCAGCTATACTTTTCAGCCTGCCAGCTCTTCTCTCACTTTCGCAAGGAAAGAAAGGGAAGTGGCGCCCCTCCAGGACAGAAGTTGGTGAGGATTTCATATCAAACATCCCAACTGACGAGGACTTGGGTAAAGCTGTCAGACTTTTTCAGGACATGCTGAAGAGCTACATGTTAACTTTTCAATCGTGGATTGTTAACAGCGGCCCATCAATCAGCGAAGTAACAAAGGCACATATTATCATAGATGAGGTCGTATGCACGTTCAATTGTTTATCAACTGCAGTAGGTATTGTGTTTTGCAATATTTGAATTTTTAAATTATGTTTCCTCACGTCGTTGTATTTATTAAATTTATTATTTTTGTATTTAGGCTACACTGATTGAAGCTTAGGTTTTTTTGTGTTAATGTGTTGGTACTTACCACCATGTTTTTTTGTACACTTCTCTTCGCTTCTGTTCTTGTGTCGATATCATTAGCTTGTGTCATATCTATATCTATATTGTGTTTCTTCCTAACTTTATTAATGTAAAGCCTATTGTGTAA
The DNA here is from genome assembly GCA_001010745.2 of Gerris buenoi. Classification (NCBI taxonomy): domain Eukaryota; kingdom Metazoa; phylum Arthropoda; class Insecta; order Hemiptera; family Gerridae; genus Gerris; species Gerris buenoi. Next base: position 187,507 of record KZ652081.1, read on the forward strand.
CTGTCTGAAAGTCTTTGTGTTTCGAAATATAACATTCTAAATCCTACATTCTTTGTTTTTTAATTGTGAACGTTTTACCATCAAAGATACCAGCCCTACATAGCTATCTACCGATACCCAGTCTTTAGTCACTAGAAATCTAACAGTCAACATCCAACCTTTATAAACATATTGCTTTTAAAATTTCCATGCAGTGGGGGCCAAATACCCGTTCAATTGTGAAGGTGTTTGGCTAATTCTACAAAGGGCAATCTATAAAAGCACTTATAAAAGCCTGTACCAAAATATTGCGAGCCCCAGAAAGGCACGATCATGAGTACGAAATTCATGTCAATGGCAACCAAAATGAGAAAAATTGAACCACGGCAACAAATTTTGGCGGAATCACTTATTTATAAAGTAATTACACAAGGCTATTTAAATGAAAATTTCGATATCGTATAATCATAATAACCACCAATATCTTCTCCATCAACCATTAATCTCCGCCTCACCGCACATCCACACCATTGACATTTGACAACCCCTCTAAATGATGAGTCATCAATCAATGAAGTAACAAATGCACATATTATCATAGATGAGGTCGTATGCACGTATAATTGTTTATTAACTGCAGTAGATACTGCTTTTAAAATTTTCCATGCAGTGAGGGCCAAATACCCGTTCGATTATGAAGGTGTTTGGCTAATTCTTCAAAGGGCAATCTATAATATTGAGACTCTTTGTGATAAAATAATCCAATATGTGCGTTCGATCATGACACGTTTTGAAAAGCTAATTATAGTTTTCTGTTTAGTTAATCTATTAATAGTAATATAGTAATATAATATATAATTTAGTTAATATAATTAATATAATAGATTCGAAAACATTCGGAGATAAAAAAAACAACATTAAAACTTCTGGCGGCTCCTCATTTAAATTAGGTAGTATCCAGAAAGCGGAATTTGAAAAGCGGCTCATACTCAACCTAGGTGTTTTCTACACTATTGAGAGCAAAAGAAGACTTAGGCAAGAAACCATTGAACCTGTGTAGCTCTGATGCCAAGATCCCATTATCGGAGAAAAAATACAGGGATTTAGTTGGTCTTTGTATAAAAGGTGGTATACCTCAGCACCTGCACCAACAATATTTAGATCACCCACACCAATCAAATGTTACAGATATATCGGCCGACTCTGACATAGAAGACCCTGCAGTTGATTAATTTTATGTTAGATTTTTTAATAGATTGTATAAATTTACAAAGTCCGTGATTTTTATAAGAAATTTTTAGAAGAAACCAGCCCTACATAGCTATCTACCGATACCCAGTCTTTAGTCACTAGAAATCTAACAGTCAACATCCAACCTTTATAAACATTTTTGGTCCTTCGTGCCGTATCTCAGTTAAGTAAAACTTATCTTTTCTTAAATTCGTGACATAAAATACGGCCTTTATCTAAAAAGTTAATTAGCGTCATCTTATCTGTGAATGATCCCGTATTCCCGCCAATATTGTGGTCGCCATTTTGTTGTTGTCGCCGTTGCCGTTGATCTAAAGAAGAAGCAGAAGCTAAGAATAACAAAAAAAGAAGAAGATCGTAATGTAATTATCTGCTCCCTTGTTTATCTATCGAATATCTCCGGTTTGTTCTTAAACTTGTTCGTTATATCTCTTTTTTATGAAAATTAAGATCGTTAAAGATATTTTATCACTATCTTTACGAGTTTCAGAATAGTAACTATAGTTAGAATTCATGTCTTGAATATCCGAAACGTACTATCGTGTGAAGTGGACTAAATATCTTGTGAAACGGACTTATCTTACTAAACGTACTACCTAGTGAATGTTTTTTAAATTTACCTAGCCTTCATCATGAATACGCTGAAATTTTTTGTTGTAAGTACTAATAAAGACATTGTTAAAATTGAAAATCTCATTGCTAAATTAGCAATTGAAGTAGACTTGGATTCTTTAGCCTTACTTAAGTTAGCCTTAGCTCGGATTCCTTTATAAGAAATTTTTTGTCAGCTAGGTACAAAACTATTTATACTTAGGTTCTATTATTATGTTAAAGTGTGATTAAATAATAATATATTTTGTTTCTTTTTCGATGATATACATGTATACAAAATTATTTTCCCCTGTTTACCTACTGTTACTGAGTCTAATTAAATTTTGAGGTACTAACAATGCAATTTCATCATTATGTAAGCCTGAAAGTGTAAGTGAAGGGGCCAAACCGCATTGTAGTTACTTGGAAAAAGGGCCTAACTAGCATATTGGTTCATAACTAGCATGTTGGTTATGATTTGCAGATATTTTTGTTAGGCAACACTGCCCTATGATCAACATATTTTCAAAGTTTATATTTAAAGATCATATTACTAAAGGACTATTATAAGAAAAATCAAATAAGTTAATACTTTATACGGTATAAAACAGTAAGCTCATTAAAATATTAATTGTTAAATAGTTAATAATATATTTTAATTATGGCAATCAGTAACAACGATAATCGAAAAATTTCATTGAAAAATACAGAACCTTACCGGAGTTGTGGAAGGTAAAAAGCGACAATTATAAAAATAAAAATACAAGAAATAAGGCTTGGGAGGAACTGCTACTTAGTTACAAACAAATTGATCCCGACGGAACATTGGAGAGTTTAAAGAAACGTCTGGATAACATGCGTACGTGTTATCGAAGAGAGTTAAAGAAACTTGAAAAAACTGCAAAATCAGGAGCTGGAGTCGATGACTTGTATGAACCAAATCTGTGGTATTTCGACGAGCTAGATTTTTTACGGGATCAGGAAACTCAGAATTGAGGGAATATCCTCAATTGATTTTGATAAAGACACTACTGATACTAATGCCGATGTAAGTAGAAATTAATAATCATGCAGTGCCAGTAAGGTGGTTCTCATTCTGAAGCAATGTAACAGCTGAAGGTATTTGCATGCAACAATGTTTCTCTCACTAGAAAATATTCGGGTCCCATACATTATGAATTCGTTTTAAGATATTGATTTTGTGATGTTATCACAAAAAAAGATAGCTTTCAAAATATTTTTTTTCAAAACCCACGTCCGTCATGCATGCAATTTACAGTGGCATTTGTTATTATATTGATTCTGTGTGACAGCCACATTAGACAACATTCGACACTTTTTATTACTAAGTTTTAACATTGCATTATTATATAAACATTTTTTTTCTTTCTAGATCACAGAAAGCATGAAAAGGAAGAAAGGCATTGGGAGAAACGACTACAGGCAACTGTATCCCCAGAGGGCTGTTGAGCATCTTGAATAGTTAAAAGAAAGTAGAGAAAAAGAAAAGGATGAGCCGCGATATATGCTTTTAACATTTTAAATTAATGCAATAAGAACATATCAATTGTAAAATAATAAATCTACCTTTGACATAGCTACGGTACTTGCGGCTGAACAACAGACAAGTAAAAAAAGACTTTAAATGCAGCAAGAAAGGAGAGTATCACACTATATTTGCAAGGTTGAAACAAGACAATAAAAGTTTTTTTGTTATTTCCGCATGAGATACAAAAAAATTGAGCTTTGCCATACTGAGAAAATTTGAGAAGAGCCATACCTCCAAAAGAGCGGATGGTGGTAACTTTGAGGTAAGTTCTTTACTGCTCTTTCTGAGGCAAAATATTCTCTCCGAGCAAAAGAGGCCGGGATGAGCGGATTTAATATTTCGTTTTTTTTTACACAAAAAATAAAATCAGTGCGAGCTGCGAACCTCAATCGAGAATTAGAGGAATAAAGAACAGTCCGAGGAATACAATACAACTTGAAAGAAAAGGTTGGATCAAGGGAAGAAAAGTCCTGACTCATCACATCAGTCATAGTTTGCACGTACGACCTACGCGCAGTTTGAAGGTCGCGTCCCAAAGGGGGAAGAATCAGTGTTTTATTATAAGTCAAAGTTATCGACATATAATCTAACTATTTATAATTTAAAAGATAATAGATCAACTTGCAAGGCATAGTACGATGGAGGGTGAGGGTCATCGTGCTGCTATTAAAATACTAACATCGGTTTTTCTTTACATTAAAAAGAAATCAATGGAATCGACAGGGGACATCGAACATTTAGTTTGAGTGTTGCTTAAGCTCTCGAATATTTAAGAATTACAAAATATGGCAATAATATTTTTCAAGGTAGTGAAGCCAGTGGAGAGGTTATTATCTTCATAAATTATGTATTTAAAATGTTAAACAATTACAATTTACGGGGAAATGCTAAAACCTGTTTGGAATAGAGGATGGCATAAGTAATTGAAAAATGTAAATGTATAAAAATATAAAAAATGATGATGATAAAAATTATTTATAAAATGTATAAAAAATGACAAACCTCTGCAATTGAGCCAAAAAAACCGGCTTCATTGGGTTAGTTTAGTCTTAAATCATTGTTGGAAATCCATAAAGATTATAACAACAAGAAAATTGAAGTGTTTATTAGCTAACAAGTTGAGCCAAAACCACTTGGAAGTATTTTTTTTTTTTTTTTGGTGCGTCAGGAGTATAGATGGGCACAAGATACAATTCCACTGCTAAACATTTCCACGCAGCCTTCAAAAGGTTGCAAATGCGTACAACAGTAACTTCGTCCCTGCAGCTAACTGCATTGAACAGAGACTTACTCCCACTTTATTAGTAAGCTCAGGTGGAAAGAAAAGGGCTTTGGACCAGTTAATACTTGAAAATGATGATGAGGAAGGAGAGAAGGCCGACTACAACTATTATATTTTAAGTTCAGCTGATGTTCGCAAGTTAGGAGACTATATAAAGGATGTTGTTCAGTTTACTGGATTTGTGGTAAAAAAAATTAAAAAATCCTTGAAATGTGAAACTTGTGTTAAAGCTCTTGAGTCTGAGACAGAAGCCAGATTTATCAAAATAAAAAATTACTTTTCAAGAATGTCCCTGATTCAACCTTCAGATGATGTCATTGATGTCTGCAGTCTGCAGTACAGCAAGAGTCTGAAATGAGGATAGTAGAGGAAACGGGTGTTTTAGGTCTCCTTTAGTTTTGTGAGACTGATGAAATTGGGGGTAATATTGCTCTGCTATCTGCGCATAAATAACTCTCTAAGAGAACTTTACTTTCTGTTGTACAACGAATATTTGATCCACTTGGCTTCACAGCTCCAATTACACTCATGCTAAAGATCATATTACAGAAGACTTGGAACTTAAACCTCAATTGGGACAAGCTGACCTAATGTACAAAGCAAGGACGAGCACTACCTGACGTAATGTACAAAGAATTTAAAAGATGATTTGGACAAATTAAGTGTTTGAGTGACTGCAAAATAAGGAACATTTATTTAAATGAATCAAGCACTCTACATTCTACATGTATGGTTGCTGTATATTTTTAAGGACCATCATCGGCAATAAAGTTAAAATCAGTCTTATAATAGCAAAGGCAAGAGTAGCTCCTACAAAAGAATAAACCTTGCCCCGACTAGAATTGATAACGGCACTACTGGGAGTAAGGCTGTGCAATTTAGTCTTGACTAGCTTAAATATGACTGCTAAAATAGCAGTTAATACAGAACGAAGAAAATACCCAGATTTGACTCACCTTGCAGAAATATTCTCGGGTTATGTGAAAATTATTAGAACCATAATGATTATTATAAATGCAACTTGCACTCTGTGTCCTAAACTTGCAGAGCGTTGTCAACTTATTGTGGTACGAGGGATCTAAACTTCATAGGCAGGGAAGTTTCTTAATGCTGAGTTGATTTTGTTTTGCTCCATACAAGAGGAGCATTTTTCTACTGATATTGGCTGTCGGAGTAGCCGGTTGCATATATTTTGTTTTTTGTTGAATAACTATCAGGATAAGTGCAACACTGTTATTATTATTTATATTGTGTTGCTATGGATATAGGTGTTGTCATCTTGTTTATATAATTTGTGAAAATATATTCACCTTCCCTGTTGTGTGTGATCCCTATATGTGAACGTTTTGTCTTTAGTGAAATAATTAATAATATGCTTATAGCCATAATCCCCAAGAATAACTTTGTTCCGTCATTTTCCTTGACACAAATTGTTAAAAGAAATAAATATTATTTTACGATGATGTTGTGTGAAGAGTTTGACAGTAAATTACACACTAGTAAGGGAATCAAATTAGAGAATCTCTCTGCCATTAGGAGCGGCAACGATAGTTAAAGAATATTTAGAACATCGTCTTTAGAGAACATCAAGAACCAAATGCAAGAACTGTCAAGAGCCAAATGTCTGAAAATACGTCAATCGGAGGTAACAAGGAGGAATCGGAAGGCAACTCAGAGAAAGGTATACCCGCAGAGTTGGAGAAGCATCTCAGACTGTTGGGCGGTATATGGTGGAATTGAAAACATACCTTGGTTAGCATGTATTTGTTATATTCTATTGCTTAAATTACCTTCAAATAAATACAGGGTGTCCTAGTTGAGATATTAACTAATGAAAATACCTAAATTTAGTTGTATTTATGTTTACAGAGGGATATAAACATTATAACCATTGGTTCTACCATTGGCTCAACCATTGGTTCTAATTTATAAAAGATTAATTAAAATATGCTTAAAGAAGCCAATTAAATACCATACAAGTTTGATCTTTAAAGAATTTGGCGTCTTACCTATGGATTTGTTATACCAGTATAAAGTTGCTACTTATATTTATAATAATATAGATTGTTTCCCTAGAAAAGAGAGTATATATAGAACTAGGAGATCACAACAAAGTCCTTTGTCAGAACCTTCCTGTAAGTCTGTCTCAGCCCATAGGCATTCATATTTCAATGGTCCAGGTATTTATAATAACTTACCACTTGATATCAAAAATAGTCCCAGTTTATATATATTTAAAAAAAATTGAATAAATTCTATCTAAATCTATTATAATCTTTATAAAATTTACACTTATCTTTAAATATTTTCTTACTATCTAATTATTACATTATTTATATTTATCTAATTAAATATGTATCTATAAAATGTTTTCTATTTATTTATTATACCGGTTTATAAATATATATATTTGAAACACTCAACGACCCCCGCGCACGAGTTACTCATGCGGGGGTGAACCAATAGAAACTGTTTTATAAATTAAAATGTATGTACAATAAACTTTAAGCATTTTTGTATTATGTAATATATATGTTGGTTAAATAAAGATAATTTTATTTTATTTATTTTATTTTATAAGGTAAGCCATCCTCAAAATGTTGCGGACCCAAACAACGTGGAACACACTAACTCCATAGAAAGCCTGTGGCAAAAGTTTAAAGCACGACCAAATCTGAATATGGCAGCAAGGACCATGTCCAGTTATTTGTCGTAATTCCTTTGATTCAGAGAAATAAAAAATAAGGAACGACTATACATACTTTGGACCACCATCAAAAATTGGAAGCCACCTCAGTAATATATGAATAACGACCACAGTAAGTTTTAGTAGTTAGAAAACTTGTATTTTATAGAATTACACATGTACCTTTTTTAAAAAAATAAATAAATAAGAGTTTTTATATATAACATAAGTTACAGGCGTTAAGAGTAGGTAAAAGGGGGGGGGGTTAAAAATAGAGCAGGGTTAAAAGTAGTGAGGTTTCACAACTTTTGAATTATAGTTGGTTGGCGCCCTTGGCGCTCTCTCCTTGTAGGGACACCCTAGTGGTGAGTTCATGTACTAATACTTAATGAAGATTAACCTGTGTTCTGTTCTGTTCTGATTCTGTAACTATTAACATGTGCTTGTGATCTATATAATATATTCAATATAAACAGTTTGGTGTTCTATTTAATGTGAGTTCCGCTTATTAGTAATACCATATAAAACAACAGGAGTTTATATCCCTAGTCGAACTACTTATTAAGACAAAGGGATATTCAGTCCAACATGCTTTAAGACAAAGGAATATCACACTTTTATATAGAAGAAAGCATTCGGTTGTCCGAAAGTATATTAGATTAAAAAAAAAGTGGGGGCCCTTTTCTATAAAAGTGTCTCTATTTGTATATTATATTGTTGTAAGTGAAGTTTAAAAAAAAATTATATTGTTATAAATTATTTTAAGTTGTTAAAATTTGATATGTTGTTATGATAAAAATAAGTCTATTATAGTAAGAGTATCGGAATGCATCTTGGTAAATAGAAAACATACATTCTAAAAACTAACCACAGCAATCAGCTGATTAGGAAGTAATCTAAAAATGAATAATATTATAGTATAATATTGAAAAGAATTGTGTACTTATTTATTTATTTATATGTATAATTATATTATATAAACCACCCTTCCTTAACTCCCGAGTGATCCAACAAAATATAATGTCAAAAGTATGGAAGTGTAACTATGAAGCGATTAACTAAATTGGAACCTTCCCCGTAAAGAAAAAAAAGTATGTTCTTTTGATTTCTGAAAAATTAAAAAATTAGATCGCCTCAAAAGCAATGAGGGTGCATCGGAAGTGGGTTGGGCTTTAAGTATCGGCGAATCTCCTGTTTTAAATATAAAAAGTAAAGAGACTGAAATCAGGATAAGCGCAGAGAGTGTAGGTACAACTGCCGAGTATAAGAAGGCATACATGGGCGACCCCACATAAAAAGAAACAGAAAGAGCGTTGAGCATATGGTTAGAGGATCTTAATCAAAAACATGTTTCAGGGTAAGTACTGCATTGATCTGAGCCAAGACCTTAATTTTTTTTAATCATTCTTTTCCCCACAAGATGAAGAACGAGCTCCTTAATTCAATTTTAAATAAATTAAAGGTTTGTTTGAGAAATTTAAAGCTCAATATTGGTTTCACAATATAATAAAACTATCTGGAGAAGTATTGAAAAAATTGAATAAATATAAATAAACTGGAGAATAAAAATATCATGTGGCTGCTCGACTATAGAGGCGTTTTGCTCATAGGTTTTCTGCAAGAGCGAAGAACAATCAATGCTGCCTACTATTGTCAGCTGCTAACTGAGGTGTGAGCTGCATATTGCAGCAAAAGGCGGAGCCAAGCAATTCGTGACTCCATCCTCCTCCACGACAACGCGAGGCCCCACAGAAAATGCATTGGATTCCGCTTAATTATCCTCCCTACAGCCCTGACCTATCACCCTGCGATTTTTACCTGTTTGGGCCGCTTAAAGAAGTGCTAGGAAAACAACGATTCGATAATGATGAGGGGGTGGAGAGATTCGTGCGCAATGGCAACCATCTTCCTTTTACGATGCTGGAATTGAAAAACTTCCTACTTGCTGGGAAAATGCATTTTGAAAGCAGGAGACTATATGGAAAAATGATATATACTTGGTTTTTATTTTCTAACGAATAAACTTTTTAAAACAAAAATTCCCGTTTATATTAGATGCACCGCAGTATTACAAGTTTTTATAAACGAACTTTGACAAAGTCTTTATGTTAATATTTAAGTTTTGCGTATACGGCGTCTGTTTTTACGTTCAAAAGAAACTTTTGCTTATTCGGAAATGGATTCCTTTAAATTCCATGTCGAAAGTTTAAAAAAAGAACTAAACAGAATAACGGACTTAAAGAACAACGAAGCCGTACATATCGACTATGAAGCGTCGGCGATGCTCAGTCTGTATGTCAAGAGACTAGCGACGTTCGAAAACAGAATCTCCGATATTTATGAACCATCACGGTCCAAACCTCAATGCATCGGATATACCGGTAGCTGTAGACATGATAGACGAGTTACGTGAAAAATTTTATTTAAGTGTCCGTGAAGGCAGGGGACCTACAAGAAACAAGCGCCGCTTTTATACCTCAGGTACTCAATACCTCTTATACTGTTAATTTACCTAAGTTGAACATCCCCGTTTTCAAAGACGACATTCTGGTTTATTAGAAGTTTTACAAAATGTTAAATGTGACGGTTCTCAAAATCCGACTTTAGATGAGCGAGAAGATGGCGTACTTTCTAACCCTGGTTCCTAGGGAACCCCTCAATCTTAACTATCAACAGCAGTCTCGACTCCAATGGGTTGCAACTAGCTCTGAAGACACTCGACAAGAGGTTAGCAGCTCCAGAGACGTCACTCAAGCCCTTCTGGATAAACTGTTTGAGGTCAAGCCAAACTGACCGATCTCTAGCCTCTGTTAAACATGTTCATGACACCTTCCATGAAGTTATTTCTTGCCTCAAGAACAAAAACGTTCCAGAACGGCCAGATTCTTAATGCGTCTCCTCAACAAGAAAACGAGGGAGATCTTCGAGTCTCAGTACCATATAGACTCATTTCTCGACACCGAGACCATCTTAACTTTCCTCTAAGAGCAAGTGAAGTATCTCCACAGCTTGGACGACAAGCCTACCTACCACCATGCATCGACCAAATCGATTTAGGGTAAGCCTACACACACACACACACACACCCCTATGACCAAACCGACCATTTTAAGAATGTTCACAACGCCGAATAGCTGCCTCTTATTTATACCCTCTGTGCTGTGCCTGACCAAACCGTGACCACTTCCACCTTTAATCCCTATACAAACAATCCTCATTCCCCCCTGTCTGAACCCGCCACTTTAACTGTGTCTCTTCCTGATCCAAATGTAAAGTCTAATTCCAACTCCCTAGTCTTACAGTGTACACAGTGCAGTTTCATGTGCTAGATTCTACTGGTCGTCCACATATGGTAAGAGGATTACTTGCCTCAAGAGTATTCTTTTATCACTTCGGCCCTGGCCTGTAAACTCAAACTTGGTCAATGACTTTTCCAACAAGAAGGTTAGATTAACCGGTATTGCCAGATCTACAGTTTCCACCTTGCAACTGGCCTTAGAAATCGCAGCTTGTCGAGATGTTATCTCAAACTAAGTTGGAGCTAGGGAAATGGAGATCAAATGATCATAAACTTTTAACCTTCCTTCAGATAATTGTTTAGCTTCGAAGAACTTGCATGACCCCTTCAGTAAACTCTACAGCAGGCTTAGGCTGAAAATAGGATCTTGAAGCGGCTGAAAATACCTTACGGCCAGCTTGACTATGACTATAGCCAAACCCCTATGAAGAGGAATATGTTATCTTTGGTCGCTAAAGTCTATGATCCTCTTTGATTTCTTTCACCGGTAACCTCCAGTATCAAAATCTTTCTACAGGCCTTGTGGCTTGAAGGTCTGGATTAGGACGACACTCTTGTCAGGTGAGCACGATAAATATTTGTCTTTTTTAATCAATGATTTAGAGCGCATTTCTGTCATTAAAATACTTCGCCTTCTTCTCTCCGACAAGCTTGTTTCTTCCAACTGCATGAATTTGCCGCTGTCGTTTATTCAAGAGATATCAGATTCGGGTGAAGTTATAACCAACCTCATAATTTCAAAATCTAAAGTCAGTCCTCTGAAAACCGATACAATGTGTAACACCACCAAACAGAAAAGGGAGAAAGAAGATTAAGTCTGGAATTTTGACGATATAGCCCGGTTAAAAAAGATTGGAAGAAGAGGCACGATAAGAAATAATGTGACAATGGAACCACTGTGGTTTCTACTATTTTATTAACATGTTAACAATCCTCTCAATAGCCAATTAGAAGGTATGTGTTAAACTTTAGTAGATTCCGCTGAGCATTGTTACGATTTTGGTTTTTTGTCTTACCCTTTGAGGCCAGTAAGCTGAGATCTCGGCAAGCCAAGACCGGGGCTCAGGGCCTGTAAGCTGAGATCTCAGCGCTATTTTTTTTTTTTTTTTTTTTTTTTTTTTTTTTTTTTTTTTTTTAGGCCTGGAACTGACATTTAGCGCTTTCTAGTAGTGGTCTAAGGTACTACGAAGCTACTGAAAGAGTTTTATAGATAGCGACGTAGGCAGTTTATGGTATAGAGATACATCGTCCTCGGGTATAGAGGGGTAGTCGAGGCTGACGTCACAGCGAGCTATTGTGGAACTCTAACATACCCCGACTCCGTGCATTCATCCTTTCTTTTATGCATTCAACCTTGTTTTTCCACGGGGATCCTTTTTTCTATACACTGTAAAATAAATTTTCCTTTCTTACCTGACCCTTATAATACCTAGGCATTCCCCACCCTCTAGATTTGTAGTTTTTAACTGTACCGTTAGGCCAAAACGTAAATTCCAAACTTACTTCAGGTCCTCAGTCCTTTTTTAGACACCAACCATTTACCACGCTTATAAAGCTTTCGATTTCTGATATTACATTCTCGCTTTGCTCACTCTCGGAATTCTTTGCCTATTTGATTGTTATATATTGTGATTATATACAATTATGTACAATTGGGGGGCATAATGGGGGTGGCAGTGTAACCCGATGCCAGATCGAAAGAAATGAAGGCACTCACTTCAGCCACCCCAAGTCTCTGTCGACGCCTTCTCGTAGCATCATGCGGGCGCCCCTGTTAAGCTAACCTTCACGGTTAGTAACAGAGATTGACAAAGACGAAGCTTGTATCTGAGGTAGGCAGGTGCAAGCTGAACCAGTACACCCTACCCAATACATACAACAGTACACTGACACACATACAATAACAATGTCCAAGGACAGTAGAGGCGTGCTACTGGGGAGAGTAGCGACTCCCGGACTGCCTAGCTCATCACCACGCCCAACACAATACACTTACACTACATGGGTCAATGTTACCGAGGAGAGCTCTGAGAGGAACTAAGGGGACCGGTCCTGTGGCGGAAGAGGACGGGTGTGGTAGCGCATTAAAAACGGAACTAGACACGCCGGCCACCTCATAGTCAGGGTCCCACCCTTGCTGTTTTATTACGTAGCCTAGTGTAGGGGGCTGACCCATCAGGAGGTGAAAATCCTAAATAGTAGTATAGATAGGCGATAGTAGTGCCAGGTAGGCGCCTGGGTTGGGCCCTGCTGTCGCTCTCGGGGGGCTCTTGCGCGGCTACCGTCCGGGGAAGCTCAGGAACTAACTGGACCTCGGGGGAGACTTAGTAGCTCTATTAGGTAACATACCCTCTCAACTTAGCATACACTAATTACATTAAATACAATACTTTTTCGTCACACCATGGAGCAGCAAACAGATGAGAACCCCGTTAATGTGTCTTATGTGTTACAGAAGGAATTAGGGTCCCCAACCCTACAAAGCAAAGTCAGGACTGAAAGTGAAATAGAGGATATACTTCTAGGGGAACAGGAGGATCAACCAGGACCCCCTCAACCCCTAGACATGGAGACTCGTTCCACAACCCCGGTAAGTCTTGAGGACGAACCCATCAGGTTGGACTCGACTGAGTGGGAAGTGGAAAAGAGACAGAAAAAGGCGATCAAAAAGAGGTTACAAAGGGAAAGACGAAGGAGCAGGGAGAGAGAGGAGAAGGAGAGGAAGGGGGATGCAGGGACCTCGAAAGGGGACTCTAAGACCCACACCTCTACCCGAGACCCAAGGCCCTCTAGGGAAACCAGTAGGAAGACCCCGAAAAAGGAATATCCAACCCTAGAGGAGGCTAACAGAACCCTTATGAAGGCACCACCCCCACCGATAAGGAGAACGAGAGGTCCAGGAGCGAGGGATGAAGCAAGGAGGAAAAGTAAAGAGGAGAGGAAGTACGATTAGAGACAATGGTCAGTGGCAAGGAGGGGAATCCACAGTGGGACACTTGACGTTACAAAGGATGGCTGAATCCAAGATCCCACTCATAGGGATTCGAATAAAAGGAATTGAATATCAGCTAAAGCTGAAGAAGAAATATAAGGTCAAAATCCCATCACGTGCTAAATGGGAAGCAGGGGAAATTAATTTTGACAGGGAGACTCTAGTAGCATACACTGATGGCTCTAAGGACGACAAAGGTATGTCAGGGGCTGGACTGTACTTAGAAGGATCCGGCACCCAAGAGAGCTTCCCACTAGGTTCATTCACCACAGTGTTTCAAGCGGAAATCTACGCCATCCTAGAGGTAGCGAGGAAACCAGAGGTGATGGAGGCAACATATAAAAAGGTAGCCATATGCTCAGACAGTCAGGCAGCACTCCACGCACTTGGCGCCCCAAGTGTGGAGTCAGCACTGGTTAAAGAGTGCCAGGAGACACTAGAGCTACTGGCAGAGAGAAAGGAGGTCACACTGCTTTGGGTCCCAGGGCATACAGGGATTCCTGGGAATGAGAAAGCAGATGAAGTGGCGAAGGTAGGAGCTTCCATGCCATTCTGCGGACCAGAACCCGCCGTTGATTGGTCAAGAGGACAGGTGAGGTCAGCCATCAAGGCGTGGATTTGGGAGGAAGCAAGGAGGGCATGGAGAGGAACGGATGGCTGTAGGCAGACAAAAATGCTACTGCCTGATCTAGACAAAGGGAAAACCAAGTGGCTTATGGGATTAGGTAGACCCAATCTAAGAAAGATGGTTGGAGTCTTGACAGGGCATTGCCAGCTCAGAAGACATCTGGCACTATTAAAGATTGAAGACGACCCCACATGTCCATTGTGTGGGCTTGAAGAGGAGACAGCCTTCCACTTTGTGGGAGTATGTGAAGGATATGGAAGACTACGTTTTCATGTATTAGGAGCAGGGGAAATCAAGGAAGAGGAGTTTGTCACATTAAAGTGGCAAGATATTCTCTCCTTTGTGACCCAAACAAGGAAGTTTGGGGGTAATTCTGTAGTGGTTCGTTAGGTGTGAGTTACTGGGGTTGGCAAAAAGGACCCGAATGTGGTCTACTTGCTAGGCCTGGCCTCCCCTCCCCCTTACTACTACTACTTGTATACAATTTCGACGAATCCGCTTCAGGGAATAAGTGACCACTTACCCCGGAATCAAAGGAGGTGGACTTTTTTAAATTATTCTTTACGGAAACTTTACTAGGCACGATCATCGAAGAAATGACAAAATTTAAGGACTATTGTGTGGAACCAACTGAAAATGAAAATGAAAAAAATAAATTGGAAAAATATAAAGAGGCGACCGTAGGCGAGTTTTACATTTTTTTGGCATTGACCATGCTCATGGCCCGAGTAAAAAAGTTAACCATAAAATCGTATTGGAGTAAGAGCCTATGTCGGCAACGCCTTTCTTCAGCCAAATAATGAGCCGCGACAGATATCTGTCAATTTTAAAATTCCTGCATTTCGGGGACAACCGCCAATCCCCCGGTGCTGATAGACTATATAAAGTACGTAAAGGAGTGGACTACGTACGAGACGCCTTTCGAGCATCAATGGCCCCTTACAGGAATCTTTGTATTGATGAGAGTTTACTACTGTTCAAAGGCCACCTGTTCTTCAAACAGTACATACCGTCGAAAAGAAGCAGGTTTGGCATCAAGACATACGTAATGTGCGATTGTAAGACTGGCTACATATTAGACTTTATCGTTTACACCGGAGCAGACAGCGACATTATAACATCAATTCCAGGAATCGGCAAGTCAGGCGACATCGTGTCAACTTTAATTTCCCCCTACCTCGGTAAAGGTCACACGCTGTTTGTTGATAATTGGTACAGCAGTCCAACATTATTTTCTTGGTTGCATGAAAAGTCAACAAACGCGTGTGGCAGTGTGAAGAAGAACCGCAAGAACATGCCTCAGTTGACTGAAAAGTTGAAGAAAGGTGAATTGAGTTTTCGCTACAGCGACCCTCTCCTTGTTCTAAAGTGGCAGGACAAGAGAGAAGTCTGGATGATCACCACTTGCCACGCGATGGAAATGGTGGAGGTTGAAAAGAAATGGTCGAAAGAAAAAGTTCACAAACCATTGGACATTGCCCATTATAATAAAAATATGGGGCTGTCGACCGCACTGACATGCTTCTTAGTTCAATTGAGTCAGGGCGGAAGACAGTCAAATGGTACAAGAAGTTATTTTTTCATATACTAGACTTGTCACTTCTAAATGCATTCTTCCTCCATCGGGAAGTAACGAAAAAGAATCTTCGTCTAGCAGATTTTCATCAGGAGATCACCAAGCAGTTGATAGAAGATCATTTCGTCCCAAGAGTTAATAGAACGGTAGGAAGAAGACGTTCTGACGAGGACACGCCAATACGACTGAGGGAAAGGCATTTTCTTGCCTCTCTTCCATCTACGGACAAAAATAAGTACTTCTAAAAAAGATGTGTGGGGTGTGCAAAGAAGAAGATGAGAAAGCAGACTCGGTACCAGTGCGCCCCGTGTAATGCACCCCTCTGTGTAATACCGTGTTTCGAACTATACCACACAAAAATTAATTATTGACTATAAAAAAAAAGTTTAACTCAGCCACAAAAAACCACAAAAAATGTGGAAATTAGAAAAAAAAAATGTACTTTATAGAAAGAGTTATGTATATATAATTCTATCTATTTATAGAAATAAAATTTCGTTTAGTAAAATATATTAATACATATATAGGTACAACTATGTAGATCGAAATAAAAAAAGATTATTGTCCTTATAAGGAAAATTGTAGAAGATGTGAAGTAAATAGTGGAGTGAGTCAAAAACGGGATAATTTTACAATTGCCGACGACCGGTACAATATACACTTTTTTGTACACTTTCGTACATTTTATTGTCATCTCAAAGCCTGAATCTTTTAGTTTTATTATCATTTGGTTGTAATTCTTTCATTTTTTTGTTTTTATAACATAGAATATGGAGTTAAGAAATAAAAATAATAGAAATAACACGTAATTTATAAAAAGTGTTATGTATATATCATTCTATCTATTTATAGAAATAAAATTTCGTTTAGTAAAATATATTAATACATATATAGGTACAACTATGTAGATCGAAATAAAAAAAGATTATTGTCCTTATAAGGAAAATTGTAGAAGATGTGAAGTAAATAGTGGAGTGAGTCAAAAACGGGATAATTTTACAATTGCTGACGGCCGGTACAATATAGACTTTTTATACACTTTTTTGTACACTTTTGTACATTTTATTGTCTTCCCAAAGCCTGAATCCTTTAGTTTTATTATCATTTGGTTGTAATTCTTTAATTTTTTTGTTTTTTAACATAAAATGTGGAGTTAAGAAATAAAAATAATAGAAATAACACGTAATTTATAAAAAGTGTTATGTATATATCATTCTATCTATTTATGGAAATGAAATTTCGTTTAGTAAAATATATTAATATATAGGTACAACTATGTTGATCGAAATAAAAAATATTGTTCTTATAAGGTAAATTGTAGAAGAAATTAAGTAAATAGAGAAGTGAGTCATAAGTGGGATAGTTTTATTGTATGGTTGAAAATCAGTCCGGCCCAGTGGTTCATCACTGAAAAATACACTGCGTCCCAAGGGTACTTATAACATTACAGCGCTCTGTCCTCAAAGGGTTAATAAAATTATTATTTTTGTAGGCTTGAAAATGGTAGGTAATGCCGAAACATTGCCACTCTATTTAAAAATCTGAGTACGATTTTTTATTACCCTAAAAGGATCCACAACTTACACAAAATATTAAAATAAAGAGTACAATTTAAATTGATTATAACTAAAATTACTTTTTTGTATTTTATAAGATATTAATTATTTTATTACTACTTACAGGAAAATAAAACTTTTTTACAACTTTTAATGAATTTTTATTAACTAACCTTGATGATTATTAAGCTTCATTTTATAGCATTCCATCAAGACTTTACCCCTTAGCTATGACTCACTAGCCCCAACTGGAGGGGCAAGTGAGCCACTTAAAGGACAAAATTAAAAAATTGTAACATTACTTTTTCATTTTTCTTTTTGAAACTTATAGAGTAAATTTAAAATGCTACCAACAGTATGCATTTAAAATTTCATGAAAATTGATGAAGATATAATGATGTAATTTAGCTTGAAAGCTGAATTTATAGAAAATCATGGCTCACTTGCCCCACCTTATCCTATTTGATTCGGCTGCAAAAACTGTCGAAAGTTGCAGTGTATTAAAATCTCACTACAAGTTTAAATGCAAAACCAGTCATATATTTTTATCTTCTCTATCCCAGATTTCATTCGACAACACTTTTATGGATTTTAGCAGTTTATTTCAGTTTTTTATGTTTGATGACGTTGGCAATCTGTGAAAGTTATGCGGATATATCTTTAAAAGATATCGAAATAAATATTAAAAGTTGGCTCCGACATGCAGCTGACAGATTAAAAACTAATAATAAATTTATTTAACAAAGCTTTTCTTTTCTTTTCTTATTGCAGACAGTCGGGAGAAGGAGAAACTCCAGTACAACTTAAACCTGCTAACCTTAGCTCTGGAAGGAAGGAAAATGAAGATTAGCCTTCACAAAACTAAGACAATGCTTATATCAAGGCAAGCCAAACACATTCATTTAGAGTCAAGGGAAAACGTTTGAAACAGGTTATAGAATTCACTTATTGACAGAACAACCAGCTGTTTACGTTTGGCTGATTACACTTTCCTTGAGTTGTTTTGAGGAGTTTTGTTTGATCGACAAGTTGTGCGTGTTCGATTGTTTCATAAGTTTATTGTTTGTAGATTCCCATAAGCCTTGGGTGTGTGTGAAAAGCAGAAAATGAAAACTGATGACAACTTTGAGATTGTTATGCTACCAGGAGAGTATGATGGTAATGAAATCGATGAAGTGCCGTTCAAGCTAAAAGAAAAAGAACTTCCTATTGAGCAACGACAAAGTAATGAGGAAGATAATGTAGTTGTTAAGATTCAGAAAACTAACTCTAAATATCCATAAAGAAAATACGCCTTCCTGAACAATGGGAGAGAAATATAGCAAAGAAATCAAGGTAAGATTTTTGTGATATAGACTGATTAGCTTCTTGTTTACCAAAGTATAAATATCTGAATACGATACCTATAAGTACTTATGTTTTAAACTATGATGGTATTGAGTTTGTATTAAAGAATTTTTTTAATACCTAACGAGTCATTAGGTATTAAGGAGGTTGGGAGCAATACTCGGAACAAGGAGGTCTTTGGAGATGCTTTAAGGAAAGCCCTAGGGGAGATGGCCTCAGTTCGATGTCTAGAACCAAAAGCCACACTAGAGATCAGAGATCTCGATAGCTACACTATCGAGGAGGAAGTCCAGGAGGCCATCCAATGACTATGTAATAAGATTATTAGCTACGATTTCTTTCTATTTCAGATATCAACCAAAAAAATCGCAGGAACGGAATACCCCGTAGTAAGACAGGTTACATTTTTAGGATTATACCTAAATACTAGACTAACTTGGACAAATCACATAGATGTCCTAAAAGGAAAGGCTGAAAAATATATAAACATACTCAAAGCCGTTTGTAAGGCTCAGTGGGGAGCCGACGTTAATACCAGTCTTCTTTTTTACCGTGCCACTATTAGATCGGTTTTGGATTTCGGGAGCATTTTTTATGGCCAGAGTGTGGAGAGTAAATTAGGGCCCATTCAAAAAATACAAAATAATGCTTTACGTAAATGTCTGGGTCTCTTGCCTTCGACCCCCCTTCCAGTTATTTACGCAGAATCCAAAGAACCTCCTTTACACATTAGAAGACAAGTACTAGTCGACCGATTCACTATTAAGAACTTATCTTTCAACACAGAAGCTTCCAAAAGAATATCTAACCTGTCCACATTGGTCCTCACCACAACTTACTGGCAAAAAAAGAAAGCCCCTCCCATTGTTGACAGTTTTATAAAGACAAGCTCTCTTCGACACGACATATTTATCTACCCAGATTCACCATATTCCCTTCTTCAATATAACGAATTGATCGCCCCAATCTCTACTCGTCAACTAGAAGATTACTCCAAATATCCGGAAGGTATCAGAAACGCGATGTTTTGGGACGATGTTTATCATTACTGGCCTGAATATCAATATATTTTTACTGATGGATCCAAAACGGACGAAAGTGTGGGTTGCGCTTACTTTAATTTTTCACAAAATAAGTCTGGAGGACTAAAACTCAATAAATATTTCTCAAGTTTTTCAGCAGAATTAGTCGCCATCTTAGAAGCATTAAAACACATAACTAAAATAAACTTCAATTCCTTCGCAATATTTACAGATAGTCTAAGTGCAATTCAAACCTTAAACAACCTGAACGCAAACACGATCGACAACTACATTCTTTGTGAAATCGCGAGAACACACTACCTTCTGTTACAGCAAAATAAAAGTGTAGTATTTGTTTGGTTAAAAGGACACACAGGTATTGCTCCGAACGAGCGAGTCGACCAAATAGCTAAAGAAAGCAGCATAAACCACAAGTTAGCTATTGACTATGGAATAATGTATAAAGTACAATATCGCGATTTATACCACCAGATTAAATTCTCGGCCTACGAGCAATGGCAACTCTGGTATAACGAAACATCTAGCGGAAATTTTTATAAATCTATTGTACCGAAAACCAATTTTAAGCCATGGTTCAGAGAAGTGGTAAGTAATAGAAACATGGTTGTTAGTATCTCCAGGCTGCGATCCAACCATGGTATATGCAAGCATTACCTATACAAAATCGGTAAGTCTCACTCCCAGATGTGTTCAGCCTGTAATGTTCCTGAAACCCTAGAACATATAATAATGGAATGCAAAAAATTCAGTATACCAAGAGCAACAATGTTTTCTTATCTACATAAACAAA
>KZ652081.1:220166-250647 GCA_001010745.2 Gerris buenoi
GAAGTTTGCGATTCGAGACTCGTCCAAGTGTAACATTTTTACAGATTAATTGTATTATATCTATTTAAAAACCAGCAAATCAAAACAAACATTTATTTTTATTGGAATAAATGTGGTTGCCTTTGCGTAGCATTTTTTTTTTTCAATTAAATTTCCCATATCTATTTCTTCATCAAGAAATAATAAATTCTCAAAAAATGAAAGAAAGCAATGCATTCTAGAAACTTCACTTGCATTTTAGAAGTTTCACTTCTAATGCGTGAGAGCCTCACACATATTTTTTTTATTTTGTATTATGTAGTTTATAAATTTTATTTAAAGGGATGCTTGTAAATAAAGATTTTATATCAAATGAAACCATTATTTCATCTTTATCAATTTGTATGTTTTTAATTTTATCTCTAAAATCTTCTGAGTTTTTACAATCATAAGGATTATTGTTATTTAGGAAATTTAAAGATGGGTTAATAAATTTTGTAAGTTTTTCGGTTGGGGTTGGGGAATCAATACCGTCAATAATAGGTCTGATAGGATTAGTGTCGTTATGGACTTTTTATGGACTACATTTTTCCAAATCTGCAACTATTAATATTTAATTTAATTTTTTCTTCTGCTGATATACATTTCTTTTGTAATAATTTATTTAATACAAATTGGTATTCTTTTTGGATTTCTTTTATTTTATCTTGATTGTTACAACGAACTTTTCTGTAAATTGTATTATAATTTAGATGTTCACTAATTTTATTTATATGCATTTCTTTAGTTAGGATTACTGTTAGGTCACACTTATCAGCTTTACAAATTATTATGTCTTAATTATTTTGTATGAATTTTCTAGTTTCTTTGGAATCTAACATTATTTGTTTTTCTGATGAGCCTAAAATGGTTGATGATTTATTTTTAGTATTACTTTGGAAATCCATAATGATTTTAATTTTAAGGCATTAATATGATTATCACTTGTATTGCGTGATCTTAATGTACTTTCTATACCTGCAATTAGTAGTTCAGGACTCTGGTGACGTCACACAATCAAGGGGCTGGTTTTGCTTCCCACATTTTTGCGTCCTCTGCTGTGAACCCACCATTAACCTTCCTTGAAATCACACATGTTTACATTTTTGAACAGGTCGTGCTCTTGGCCCAAGTATCACAGCAACATGTGTTTTGTGTTTGTGTTACTTTTTTATCTTGTTAAATGTTTCTGATCTACTTATTGTTATTGTTCTGATCTACTTATTCTAGTATTGTAGTATTCGTATAAGTTTGATTATATTGTTGGAATGGAGTATAATCCTCTGAGGATTCGTTGGTTTGTTGTTGTTTCTTTTTTCAATAGTATTAGTATAGATTTTTTGTCAAAGTACATTATTAACAATTTGAGATTGAACTTTGAACATTCAGTGCGACCTGTGTTTCATATAAGTTCTTGGTCGAACGTCGTCGGTAAAATGATTTAACATTTCCGATTTTCTTTATTCATTTAATAAGTATTAGCAAATGATTTTTCATGTGGGAAGTCGAATATTCTAAATCTGTCTACAGTGTGTTGTGGTAAAGCGTCTGTTTTTAATATTTCCACGTTCTTTGATTTGATTTTTTAAACAGGATGTTGTCTAATGATGCCTCGATTGAGTTTTAATACGATTTACTTCTGACTTAGTTGAGAAACAATCATTTTGTGTTAACACCTTAAAGTAATTTCTGTTTGAATTTAACGTATTTCTTATTGTACTCAGGTAACTTCTTATTGTACATGTCCAAGGATCCACATGTCCAAGGATGTGTTCTTATAGGAGTCAAATCAAATTTACTCCGATATCATGTTTTTCCATGCTTTTGGTTTCTTCGCTTCTAATTCACTTTCATTTATTTTTGTTTCCTTTAATTATAAAGATACAAAAATATAAGTTACCCTAGGATATTCCTGAAGATTCTCATGTCGCATGTTAGGAATAGTATAATCTGTGTCGCTTAATTTCTGCTTGATTTCCGTGATCTGTGTGCTACAAGATTTTCAATTGAGTATAAATGGCTTTTATAAATAATTGCAGATCGACAAGGAAATGTCGTTGGTTTACACTTAAAATTGAAACTTCTCTTAAGTCAAGGTAAACATTGTTTGTCTTGTATTATTTTTTTTTAATGGAAAAAACATTCATGCCTAATAGATAAATTCGGAAATGATTAGATAACCTGAATAATATTGACTGTTCAGCGTAAGATTGAGAGTAAATATTTCTAAATTTGAAGCTGGGCCGGTTACATAATATGTTGCTTTTCAAGTCAACAGTGAGAATTAACTTTTGTTCAATTCCTCCCAGTTAAATACGGAGTGGAAAATAGTCTTAGAGTAATATTTTTATCTTACCGTAACATTGTTTTGTACAGCGATGTTAAATGCTGTGTCTGTGTGGAACAGTACCATGTCTCCTAATACCAAACAACCATGTTAAACGACATCTTAGGCTTTGAGCCTTTTTCTCACTATGGAAAAATGTCAGGTGGGTTCAGCGAATCTATTGTATGCTGTTGGATACCAAGGATAAAGTTACAAAACAGTAGAGTTACAGTGGTTATGTGGTCTATTTTATTTGTCCATAATTCGTCGTATTTGTGTGGTTCGTTGGAGGGTTTATACTTCCGTTATTAATTTGGTTTTATTTCGCTTCTCTTCAAGGCATAGACATACTACATTATTATTTTTTTTATATAAATAAAAAGTATGTCAGATTCTCTAATTTGGTTAGATTCTTTGATCTGACAAACCTCTCCTACTGTTTTCCATACTAAATTTAACATTAACAATAAATAAAATAAAAGGTTATAACACAGATTAGAATCAGATATCATATGGTAACTTGTGGAAAACTAGAAAAATGTCAGGTGGGTTCAGCAAATCTGTTGTATGCTGTTGGATACCATGGATAAAGTTACAAGGCAGTAGAGCTACAATGATCACTATGAATAGATAACTTCGACATTACAGTTCAATTCATACTCGTCTTCTAGTTCTTATATTTAGAACTACATCTACGTCATGTCCTCGTTTATCTACCTGTATAGAAGATAATATCTATTAAAGATTTTTCCTAACACTAGCATCATCAGTCTTTTTGGCTTGGATCCTAGGCACGTTTTAACTATTGGAGTTTTAAGTTTTTTTCATCGTGGATTTTCAAAAGTTTGGATTTCGTTTCATCGTTGAATTTGAGTTTTTTTTTTATTTTAAATATCTTATCAGTATGGATTTAAAGGGTGCTTTTATTTTTTTATGAAAATATTGACATCATAAATGTGAACCACATATATATGTATATGGTGTAAACGATTGCTGAAAGCCGCTGATAAAATAATATGGATTTAAAAAACTCTAAAATTATTATAACACATTCATTTTTTTCTGTCCCTTTTAATTGGATTTGACTTTCAATATTTATTCTTCAAATGTTGTTGTCCTTCGTTTGAGTTTTAAATTTATTTAAATTGGGATTGAGTGTCATCATCGGATTCGAGTTTTATCATTGCATTAACACCACCTTCATCTTATACGGATTTTAAAAGGTTGTTTTTATTTTATCTTTTGTAAAAATATCTTGCAGCATCATGGATATTATTAGTCACATATTTATATGTAAATACGTGTTGTAAAACATATGCTGAGAGCCACTGAAGAAATAAAAAAGGATTAACAAAACAAAATTCATACATTATTAACATAATTTAAAATGTCTTGGGTTATTTTTAATTATTACTTTATTAGCTTGTAGAGAGAGGGAGAGGGAGAGATGCACACGCCCTTATGTTGCTCACTTACTACTTGACAAACCTTCCTCTTATCGCATTTAAATATTTATATTAAAATATAACAGTTATTCACATTACTGTAAATAAAGTGATCTGTGGATTTTGTGGGATGACCTGACTTTGACTTAATAGCTGTTTATAATCATTTAGTAACTACAGGGGGAGGGGTCCAGTAAAAATGGGGTCGAGCCAGTCCAACCATAGGGGGATGTCAGATTTGATGTCATCAAAAAAGGAGGTTCCTGTCTGTGGTAGTGGGGTGTGCCTCATCTCTTTCATGGCCATATCGGTGTTTTCCATCTCCGTGGTGGTTATCGTTTATGTCTACATACATCAACTGCAGGCAGTGATGGACTAAGGCTAAAAGTGGGCCCTTGGCAACATTTTAATATCGGGCCTATTTTTCAGTCATAACACATACTTTGCATTTGGTATTTTGGTTTTAAAGCATGTAGTATGTAGTTCTATTTAATGATTGGATTCCAAAAAAAAGAAAGGAAAAAAATAATACATGTACATGAACAATAATTAAATTTACATAATTTATTAAAACAAACAATAACAAACATAAACATAATTTATCGAAACAAACAATAATATTTAAACAAATATACCCAGATTGATTAGTTATATTGCCTTTTTTCTCACTTTTAATTCTGCAAGCTCGTCAATTAGTTTGTCATAATTAATAGAGTTAATGATAAAGTATTTAATTTCTGTTGGCCTAATGTGGATCTTAAAAAAAATTGATTCTGGCCATTACTGAGAATGATCTTTCACCGCTTGCATTGCTTACTGGAAGGATTAAATAAATTCTCAGGATTATGTTTAAATTAGGGAATGTTGCAATAATATAATTTTCCCTGAATAAATGACCACATGGATACAGACAAAATAATATTTTCTTTACTTATAAAAGTCTTAAATTGTAATACTTCATTTTTCTGTTCTGCTAGGTTTACATCTTGTTCATAAAATTTTAATTCCTTTATTGTTGAAGAGTCTCTATTATCTCTCTGATTGTTTTGGATTTATTGTTGATAGTTTTGTATCCCCCAGATCTTTTATTAACGTTGCTAATTAAAGAATCGCATACAACAAAAAAATATTAACTTTAATTTTTTTTTGCCTCTGAATCTTATTTCACGTTTTCTTATTTCATCATGAAATAGTTTTCATATTTTCTGCCGTTTTTATCATTAGTATATATGCAATATGTTTAACTTTTTATGATTATTTTGCTAAATTGTCAAAATCATCTCTTACAGTTTGTATGAAATCTATCAATGAATCATACATTAAAACTGCTGTATGTTGGGATTCGTCTTTTTGTTGAAGAGTCTTGTTTGAAGCATCTATTCTCTCTAAAATCTTTTCCCATATAGTAAGTAACAGTACATACTTAAATGTAGGATTTTTTTTTTTTTTTTTATGTAAATTGGCAGCTACGGACCATGTTAATAGTTTTTCATCTTTCAAACAATGTTTAATTTCTTCATCATTTTCCTTGAACGATTTCACAACATCGGAACGAGCAGGCCACCTGGTGTTACAAGTAGGTAAGTAAGTGGTGTTCCAATTAAATTTAATGAATGATTTAATTGAAGAAGGAAAATGCCTTTCCTTAAGGTGAAGTGGAGTGTCCTCTTCTGAGCGACTTCCTCCTCCTCTCTTATTTCTAGGGACGGTACTTTTCAAGTAGCAGGTGAATAATAAACTTGTGAAACACCGCCAAAGATACCTTCTTTGTAACTTCTCAGTGTAATGAATGGGCATTCAACATTGACAAGTCCATTAAATGAAAGTACAACTTCTTGTACCACTTGACTGTCTTCCGTACTGACTAGTGAGCTTAGTAGCATGTCAGAACGGTCGACAGCCCCCATATTTTTATTGTACTCAGCAATACATGACGGTTTGAGAATTTTTGCTTTTATTCTTCTTTTCTCGACTTGAACCTTCTCCATATCATGACACATAGTCAGCATCCAAACCTCCCGTTTGTCTTGCCATTTCAACGCTAGCAGCGAACCCATTCCATGCAGCCATGAAAAAAGTGTGGGGCTGCTATACCAATTGTCAACAAACAATGTGTGCCCTTTACCTAAGTAAGGAGAAATCAGCGTTGAGACAATATCTCCTGACTTCCCTAAATCCTGTACTGTCGAGACTTACGATGTCACACAGCTCCTGTATACACGATGAAATATAGGATATAGCCTGTTTTGTAGTCGCACATAATAATAATAATTATTATGTGCGACTACAAAACAGGCTATATTATTATTATTAGTCGCACATAACATGCATTTTTTGTCCAAAGTGGCTCCTCTATGATAGTATATTATACTGTTTAAAAAATAAATTTCCTTTAAAGAGGAGCAAACTTTTGTTGATACCTAGCTGTCGGTAAGGCTGTCCTGAGGTGATCTATGATGGGCCACACTTTGTATAAACGATCTCCGTCATTAGGCGCATTATTGTCCGAGAAATGCAGATATCGGAGAATAGAAAAATATCGATCATGGCCCATAATTTGATTAAAAAAAGGAGTTGACAACATCACATCCTTTGTCCAATACTCCTTTAAAGAGAGTTTTTTACTCTAGGGATTAGCATGGTTAGAGCAGTGAAAACATAAAACTTCCACCGCCAAAACTTTAAATTTTTTAAACCTATTCCTTTCTTCTTCACTCGTACTTATCTCAATACAAAAAGCATTAAATTTGTTCACTTCACTTCAAATCACTGCCACTAATTCATATGAAAAAAAATAAGGTGAAAAAATCTACCTCTTTTGAATCTGATTTAACTTTCCACAGCTGTGGTAGACTACGATACTTATCCATTACGGATTTCCATGCCTCGTTATTTGGTTATAGTAGCCATCACGATGTCAACTAGCTGTAGTTACAATGAACAAACACATTAAAAAGTAGTAGTATCAACTATAAAACAAGCCTAAACTAACCTTGTGGAAGCTGAGCCGACTGATGTTGACAGTCAGGTTGAACAACTTGCCCATACACACTCTTAACAGGTTGACCAACAATATCAAAAGGTTTTGATGTCTTCAACTTGGTTGTTTTACTTGTGATTTGGTCTCTCAACCTGCCCATACACACTTCAACTTCAACTCAACCTAGTTGGACAACAGGTTAAAGTGTTTATGGAGTATGGGGACCGTTAGAGTTGAAGGGATAGAAGCAAAGTTATGTATAATTGTGAAATATGCTGAATCGCAATGCCGGTGGCATACACCCAGGTTGTAGTGGGCACGCTAAAAAGACTAATGTTACACCTCTTCTACTAGGGGGGATCAAATATAAACGGGACTTTGATCTCTGAGCAAAAACGGTTGATGGGGGTGGGACATCGCTTCTAGGCTGATTAGGTGGGGGTCATTAGAAGGGGCCAGAGGGGGTCATCTTCCCCTTTATGACCATTTACCAGACAATATACTTTACATTTGACAATTTACCTTTACATTTGAACATTAAAAATCTGTCAAAAATCAGGGTGTCATGATTGCATTAGTCGCCACTCACTGTCTGGATTTCTTTGACTGTGCTCACCTCCTTTTTCAGTCCTTCCACTTCTGAAGCCTAGTGGTGAGCCCACTCTCCAATCTGGCAACGCTTTTTGGCTTCTTCTAATTTTATATCTGTTACCCGTAACATCTTCTCCCGTGTGTCATTGTCATATACTCCCAATACTATGCCCTTATGAGACTTTCCAGCTGTTCAACAAAGTTACACCTGCTAGCCAATATCCGAATATCCTTCAAAAATACATCGAAGGGTTCTCCCGTCTTCTGGTTTCTTGTGCAAAACTTGTATCTCTCATAAATTTGTGCTTCTGCGGAAGAAATTGGGCCATCAAACGCCCTTATCAGTTCGTCTAAACTTCGCTTCCCTTTTAAATCCAAAGTTTTATGTACTTCGTAAGCTTCAATCCCTATAAAATGTAGCATCTTTGCCACCTTTACTTCTTCAGGCTTCTCCCAACTCTCACTGGCCTTCATATAAGTAGTGAACTGTGATTTGAATTGCTCCCACCGTAGGATCATGATGTCACCACTGGTTCAGGTATTCTATATTCCATTTTTCTTCCTTTACAATTTTCCCTTTTTAGTCTTTTGTACACAATTAACTTCAACTGTCTTCCCCCACAGACCGATACACTTAGCCCGCACAGATTCCTCTGTAGTAGAGCATCAGTCCCCATTTACTTCTTTTGTGGTGTTTTGGGTTTCCTGGGCCTACCTTTGCCCCAGCCCACTTTTTTCTCTTTGGGTTTTTTGGGGACTGCTGGTGGAACCTCGTCCCCGCTTGTCGATATCGTCTGGCTGAGGACTCCTCACCGGGCTTTCCTCCCCGGTTCGTTGAGACCTCTGGGGCCGCGGATTGGCGACGAACTTCCCGGGAGGGGAAGTATTGCAACTTACAAAATGATAATTTATCAATGCCTATGCCTTTAAAATGAAGCATTTGAGTTTACCTTAAGGCCAGATCTATTACTATCAGTTTCATCCATTAATACAAAATACAAAGTTAACCAAAAGAATTAAGATCAAACACATTACACATAACTAAAAGTATGTATAAAATAAAACTATAAATCTTATCCATCTATTGATTCTTTGATATTTGTTTTGATCAGATACATAATCTACAAATTTATAATTTGTTCGTTCAACAATAGTATAAATACTTATAATTAAGTTCTAAATATTTTACTTATTCTGTACAACTGTACTACTAATAAATTATAAGGAAAAAAAGAGAGACAAGAAAAATATTATGGAAAATTTTAATTTTTATTGTTTAATATAGTAAACAAGAAACTATTTTTTTTTCTATACATTAAATAATTTATTATTACTTTATGGAATTAACCATTTATTTTGGTTTAAAAATAGAAGCATCTCAACATTTTTTGGTTTTAAATTGGATCTTCGATCAGATATCGTGTAGCCTGCCTTACTGAAGAGCCTTTCAGCCGGAACTGATGTTGCTGTTATGCATAGATACTTCAATGCACTTTTGTGTAGGCTGGAAAATTCATGGCCATTCACCTGAAACATTTAAATGTTAAATATCAATATGTATAAACATTATAGACAATCAAAGAAATGGACAAATGGAAATAAATAAATCATGAAGTGTCACTGTTAGATAACTGTCACCAGCCCTTGATGACCAAAGGTCTGTCGTCAGACTAACATAAGAAGAGTCTTTCAAAATTTTTGAAAGATTGCCTTTAACTTCTTTGTATATGGATACTAGGCATTTTTCTCTCAGCGTATATTTGCTGGGTAATTTATATCTTGGATCAAGCACCTTGACAAACTTCCTGAACCCGACATCTTCAACAATAGAGAAGGGTTGAAAATCTGTGGCAATTAAACAAGCTAATGCCTTATCCAACTCTTGTTTCCTCAAGGATGAATTTTCATAGTCATTTGTTCTTACGAAATAATTGGAAATTGACTTACGTGAGCTAATACTACTACTACTTTCTCCAGTTGTTCCAGTACTAGTACTTGGAGTGGGGTTGTCTAGATTTGGTGTTGTACTTCTTGCACTCGTAGGGGGAAATACTAGGACCCAGGACGCTAAAAAGAGCGCGAAACCCTTGTTCTTGTTTTAACTGTACCTGCACTTGGGTCCTGCGCCTGCGCAGTACGCTGCCACGTAAAAAAAAAAACTATCGGTCGACTATAGATAGTTGAAAATGAACCATCGATAATCACCGATAGTCAAAAACCATCGATAGTCCGATAGTACTATCGATAGTTCTCCGCCTCTAGGCAGGACTTCGGTGGAGAAGTAACCCTCTTTGCAAACTGCAAAACTTTCTCCATCCTAGCTGGTGTATTTCCCTTCTTCACTTCCTCACCTTTTAAGTTTTTACTTGCCTGCGGTTTACTAGATTCGGCTTTGGCCGCATAACTTACCGCAGGCATTGCGTAGGCCTGATCCCTGACCATCTTTTTGGCTTCGGGATAGGACAGCTTGTGTGTAGCTTTAATTCTTTGGATTTCCTTCTCCAGAACAAACTCAGGGCAGTCTGCAGATCGTGAAGAATGGTCGCCACCACAGTTGACACACTTCATGGGACGTTTGCAGTCCATGCCAACGTGACTCTGGCGACCGCAGGAGCATGTTACTTGTTTCTGCCTGCAGTGTGCGGATACGTGTCCGAACTTGAGGCATTTAAAGCACCTCAATGGTGCTAGTCATAACAGCTTCTCCTAAATGACTGAAGTCGGAAAAACTGTAGTTTATTGCTTTTCCAACTGTCAAAGACAGTTTTGCCTCTCCATCCCAGCCACGAGAAGGTGGTTCATTTTCATTTTGTGAACGTACTCTAAAACTTCTTCGGTACATTGAAGTTCCTCTAGTTTAATAAATGCTTTTTTAGTGTACATCTGGCCTGATTCAAATTGATATCCATCATCTAGTGGGTGATTCCTCAACAGTTTCAATGTATGTGGTACGTCGCCAAAAACCCACATCTTTCTGTTTTCATCTGCTGGATTTTTTTAAAAAAGAATTTTCATATGATACATTTAAAACATGTAAAACAGATTGGTTTTAGTGTGCCGCTGTTCGAGCCACTTGTGCAGCTCCTTGCGACTCTCCTCATCCCTCTTTATCTTCGGAAACGACGTGAGCTAATACTACTACTACTTTCTCCAGTTGTTCCAGTACTAGTACTTGGAGTGGGCTGGTCTGGATTTGGTGTTGTACTTCTTGCACTCGTAGGGGGAAATACTAGGACCCAGGACGCTAAAAAGAGCGCGAAACCCTTGTTCTTGTTTTAACTGTACCTGCACTTGGGTCCTGCGCCTGCGCAGTACGCTGCCACGTAAAAAAAAAAACTATCGGTCGACTATAGATAGTTGAAAATGAACCATCGATAATCACCGATAGTCAAAAACCATCGATAGTCCGATAGTACTATCGATAGTTCTCCGCCTCTAGGCAGGACTTCGGTGGAGAAGTAACCCTCTTTGCAAACTGCAAAACTTTCTCCATCCTAGCTGGTGTATTTCCCTTCTTCACTTCCTCACCTTTTAAGTTTTTACTTGCCTGCGGTTTACTAGATTCGGCTTTGGCCGCATAACTTACCGCAGGCATTGCGTAGGCCTGATCCCTGACCATCTTTTTGGCTTCGGGATAGGACAGCTTGTGTGTAGCTTTAATTCTTTGGATTTCCTTCTCCAGAACAAACTCAGGGCAGTCTGCAGATCGTGAAGAATGGTCGCCACCACAGTTGACACACTTCATGGGACGTTTGCAGTCCATGCCAACGTGACTCTGGCGACCGCAGGAGCATGTTACTTGTTTCTGCCTGCAGTGTGCGGATACGTGTCCGAACTTGAGGCATTTAAAGCACCTCAATGGTGCTAGTCATAACAGCTTCTCCTAAATGACTGAAGTCGGAAAAACTGTAGTTTATTGCTTTTCCAACTGTCAAAGACAGTTTTGCCTCTCCATCCCAGCCACGAGAAGGTGGTTCATTTTCATTTTGTGAACGTACTCTAAAACTTCTTCGGTACATTGAAGTTCCTCTAGTTTAATAAATGCTTTTTTAGTGTACATCTGGCCTGATTCAAATTGATATCCATCATCTAGTGGGTGATTCCTCAACAGTTTCAATGTATGTGGTACGTCGCCAAAAACCCACATCTTTCTGTTTTCATCTGCTGGATTTTTTTAAAAAAGAATTTTCATATGATACATTTAAAACATGTAAAACAGATTGGTTTTAGTGTGCCGCTGTTCGAGCCACTTGTGCAGCTCCTTGCGACTCTCCTCATCCCTCTTTATCTTCGGAAACGTTGAAAATTGTGCTGCAATAAAGAAAAGGTTATATTCTTAAATTTAGGTGTGTGACCATGAAAGGGGTTCCAGATGAAAGGGGCTGGAAGAGGGAACTAAATGCAACTACATAATTGGAATATAACGCTAGGACGGACGCTGAAATACATTTTTATTTAATTTATACTTTCTAGGTCTTCACTGGTGTCCAAAAATTTTGAATTTTCAAATCTAGCCCACATGAGATTGGCTTGTGCCCAGCGCCCCTGTACGTAGATGTTCTTTTTTTTTTATACCAGTCTC
This sequence comes from Gerris buenoi, assembly GCA_001010745.2. NCBI lineage: Eukaryota > Metazoa > Arthropoda > Insecta > Hemiptera > Gerridae > Gerris > Gerris buenoi. The sequence continues at coordinate 232,109 of KZ652081.1, forward strand.
TTATAGACCTCCATTTTTCTTGCAAACTTTGTCTAAAAAAAATAATTTTTTTTTAATTCAAAGCATGTCATAAAAAGATCCATTGGAAACTGCAATGTATTTGATTCTGAAAATGTTAGTTTATTAACTAAAGATTTTTTTATTCCTTATTTATTTTCTTAAATTCATTCACTTTTTCGTTGTTTACAGATACTTGGAAACTAGGGAGTTCTTCAGAGCCCTTGTATTTCAATTCAGGGTTTCCTTCCAGTATATATCAAGGATAGTGAAGTAGGTCGTCGATATTATCAGGCGTAATATGTTTGATGAATATTTACTCGAAACAACTGAACAGGCATTCTTACAAAGTGCCAAATAAATTATACACACTGCAATTTCCCCAATGTGATTGCCTTCATTAATGAAAAACATTAGAATCGTTAGCCCAGTTGACTCAAGGTCATTGTTTCACAATTCCTAACATTATTTTTCAATAATTTTGTGAACAATTGTTGACGACAATTCACTTGTAATCTCAGTTAACATTTAACTTATAATCTTTAAGTATTTCTTTTACTAGTGAGACACTGACGAACCGATTATCCATAGTAACATTACGATTCGTGCCTTTTGTATTCTTAGCCAATGTTCGAACACAAAAGTTGGCTGAACTGGGCTAATCGTAAGTATTATTATGCCATAGTTACTGAGTACTTAGTTGTGTAAGATAGCCAGCGTAGGCGTGTGGGTTAAATTTCTTACCAAGCCGGCTCCGCTATTACTGGATCATGAGAGGTACGATCGTGGCTTCGATTCCTCGCAGTGACTCTCTGATTTATATGGCTCACTACAGACCACGTCATACTCGCTTTGGCGGTACAATGTAAAGAAGTATGATGTGTAAAATGGCTGAAACTCTCTACCAAGGGTATTGTAAAAAGGGCCTAAGTGATGACCTAATTGCTAGGTCCGAACATGTGGTTCTTTCGACCAACGACCAGTACTAGTACTAGGACCTTAATACTACTACTAGCCATGTAAACTCGGAAAGGGCAGTGCCCTCTGAATCCTACTAATTGCTTGTCAACAGTGCATTAAGAACTTGGTTTGTAGTTCTCTCTAAAAATACAAGTTAATTTTATAATTCAATAGCATCTAAATCCACAAACACCTCTGAGCAAAAATATTCAGGTGAAAATTCTTCATGGTTTTTTTTTTTTTGCACCTGATCACAGACGGATTCTGCAAATTCTTGGTTAAAAGTAACTTCTATTACAAGGAATCCTTCTCTTGACCACACTACAAAGTCACATAATTTCCTTCTAGTGATAGCCATAGCCATTTGAATCTGGTAGTAATAGCTAAAGGTTTCTTTCAACTTGATAAATCCATATATCAAAAAAGTAATGAAAAATATTTAGTTATACAAACAGTAAACACATTAAATAAACAATAACCAACAATTAAGATTATGGGTGACTCAAAATTAAAAATATCACTATTATTATTATATCATTATTATTATCTCCTTAATCTATCATCAATTAAAGAGACAGTAGATACAGTGATCTATCAATAATATCTTCTCCCCCTGAAATTTCTAATTTTTCTAGATTGTTGTCCCCAGCCATATACATAAAAATAAATCACATGAGTTATACATACCGTCATTAGTGCCTTAACAAAATCATGATTGCAGCTTTGCAGATACCTTATTGTAAAATCTTCTGTGCTATCATCCCTCAAAATGTAAGAACCCTTTGTTTCCAGAAGCCTTTCTTCGCCACTTTTTATCAAAAGCCCAGCAGGACTGTAGCCTATTAATGGGTATTTTTGACACACGCACAATCCAGTTCACCAGACTGATGAGCCAGGGTATTCTTTATTTGAATTATCTAAGTGGGCTTTCCTGGTAGTTTCTTCATTTTCACTGCCCTAAGCCATAGCTTTAATTTTAAATAATGGGTTAAACAATTCGTCAAATGAGTTTAAAGATTGGTATTCAACTGAATCAGAAGGATAGTTAATCTCTAGTTTTAAGAAATTAATCACTCCTATTAACTGAAAATATTGAGTTTGGGCAGGAACAAGAGATACTGCTCTGACTTTAAACTCATAACAGATTCTTGGCATTGTTAAGCTTTGATATGAAATCATAGGCTTGTTGAGCACGTATGAATAAAGCCGTTTTCTTGGCTTGAAACAAGACGAACCAAAATATCCAAAAATTGCGTATCTACGACTTTGTGGTGAAACACAATCAGAATATGAAAATTCGTGCTTAAAATGAATTAAAAGCGAGAATTATTATTGCTAATAAATACAAAAAGAATACATTTATATAAATACATATTTAAATTTACACATACATATTAAATGGTGATTTATTCGTTATCAAAATCGATGATAAATGCGCCTTTACTAGTTTTTCCACGATAAAAAAGTGTTTTGGGTAACTCGCTTACATCAATATGGTACTTACAATGCTGATATAGTTTTTTAGAAAATGTGTACAACGAAGGTCTTGGAATGAACTAAAACTCTGAAGCTTGAAATTTCAACAAAAATAACTTTCTGAATGATAACATTAGTTAAAGTGACTCCTTTTATAGATGTTTACTACTCCCTCTGCCTGTCTGGAGGGGAAGGGAATTGAAGGTTTAGAGAGGGTTCCACCCTACCCCTTGATTGTAAAAATAGTTTAAGTTTATTTAAAATAATTTTGTAAATAAAAAGTTTATTAAATAAAAGAGCCTCACCCTATTAAACACCGTTAGTGAGTGGAGAAGCTTTCTTCGGAAGGTGTATCTACTATCTTAAAATTTCTTTTTTGCGCATATATAATTTTGCTGTGGACATTTAATTTACTAATTTGCTTACTTGACGCTCTAAGCGATTCCTCTGAATGACACTTTGCTACATATGATGCTTCCTTAATTTAACTATGTGTGAATTGTCATATGCGCAAATAATAACATCCTTTGTAAAATTCATTTTCACTTGAAATTATTTGAAATTATATCACCTAAAATATATACTTAAAAAATCGATAGCTTATAAGTTTCTCGTGTTTATAAAATGTTAGCCCCTCTTTACCTACCCTAAGGATAGAGGAAAAATATAACTTAACAATTAAGAAACATACATATATACATGTATAATATAAGATATATTTAATAAATTATTCGTCACACTTATTCATTAATTATTCATAAATCATCTGCATCTAATTATTTAATCAATTATCTATCGTATTTGGTGTAATCCAAACAAATTCCCAATAACATTATTAATTGAAGATAATACATAATAATTAAAAGATAATATTAATAATTAAAATGGAATTATAAATAATTTAGTGAATTTAATTATAAAGATATAAACAGCAGTAGCCAAAATGAAACTTCCTCCCCTCCCCGTAAGGTATAAAAGGGAACTGGAGTTACTCACCAGTGGCCAGAGTTGAGAAAACAGGTATCAAGAACATCTTCTTTGACCCAATTGTTAACTCAGACTGTTCGCTCTCTCTATTCCCAGGTCAGCTGAGCTGCAAGCCTTGAGCCTTGCACTCCCTCTTGGAGCTAGAGGGGCTAGAATGCCAGCTTGCAATTCAGCTAACCAGGTGACCTACTTACTAAACAAACACTATAACAAACAATAATAACTATGGCACAATAATGAAAATAATTAAATTAACACAAAAGCAGTCCATATCAGCACACTACATAGCTTCGTTTTTTCCAAAAGTTGTTTCCGATGGGAACAAGTTTCACTGGTCCGCCGCTGGCTTATCAGAATGGGAGACCTGAATCCGTGGTCTTGGAGCTGCTGGCGATGGTGAAGGCGTCCTCTTCTGCCGGTAGATCTACCACCCATCTGTAGGATTATTATAATGAAGAAGGTTTCAGAAGTTCTACACAAAATCCAGTGGTGTTGGTGTCTCTTGCGAGCGGCGATTTCTTCTGCTTTTTCCAACAGGGTGTTAAGTCGCACACTAATCCCAGGTTTGCTGCATAGGGTATAAGTATCCATTTGCTCCCATGCAAATTCGAAAGTTTTGGAACTTTATTCTTAAGTCTCTGAAACACTGGAATTGGTATAGTGGGGATGTCATATTCCATATAGTTCATACGTTCTATCTTGGCACGTAACGGAAGTGTCAATACGAATCGCACTTTTGTCTCTGTGGCTATCCCGCATACGTTACACAAATCGTTATACACTTCGTTCAAATTAACCTAAGTTAACATCTCCTGGCCACTAGGGAGCAGCAGGGTTTTGTTCCCAAGCCCAAGGATTCCTACTAGGTTACGGGGAGGAAGTAAATAGGAGCTTCGCCTACAATAAATCTATCCACAACAAACCTATATAAATAAAAGATTTCATGAAATTTGCTATCATCTAATTGCGATCGTAACAGATTCAACTCTAGAGTCCTTAATATACTAGAGAGCCGAGACGAAATATTAATCCGTCAGAATTACATCCTCTTCTTGCGTAAAGGCAAGCCCACTTGTGTTGCAGCTTGCAATTCAGCTAACCAAGTGACCTACTTACTAAACAAACACTATAAGAAACAATAATAACTATAACACTATAATGATTAATTTAAGGATTATTTATAAATATAATATCAATAGAAATTAAAAGAATTAAATGTATTTGAACAAAAACAAATCTGTCACTAATGAATAATAATAAGTACAATAAATAAGCACTATGATCGTGCGTGTCAAAAGAAAGCTACCAACGGGCCGCTTTTAAAGTAAACAAATAAATAGAATAATATATATACAGCTAAAAGAGAAAAGAAGGATAGCCAACTGGCTTAAATGAAAACAAAATCTTCTAATATAATAAAAAGTGTGAAAATAATAATAATATCTTTAGAAAGACAGTTGATCGAGTTTAAACCCTGATGAAAGGCGTTCTGCTGCCAAGTTGGTCCCAGGGCAGAGAAGGTGGTTCTTCGTTCTACTCAAAATATTAACTAAAAGTACAATAAATGTAGTTTAGACACTTTGAGTAGTAGAAAAGAGGTTTGAATAAGTTTTGTAATAGCAGGTATAGCGCCCAGTCCTCCTACCTGAAAGAGGGAATGAGTTCCTATATAGTAACGGCCGTTACATTCTCTTGCCATTTATGACCGACTGGTTAAGGTAAGTCAATTTAGGAGGGAAGCCGCTTCCAATGTACTCCATAAGGGGGCCGGCGTGGCCGAGTGGTTAGCATCCTCGGCTCTGAAACCAAGGTCTGAAACCCCAACGTGAGTTCAAATCCCGGAGGGGTCAGACATGTTTCACACTGATGATCTCATCGAGTAGATGAGTAAAGTGGTCGGATAACCCCCATCCTGTAATGACCCAATGAGCAGTCGAACGGGACTAAAATACCCAAAGAAAAAAAAAAAAAAAAAAAAAAAAAAAACACTATAATGAAACATAATTAAGTTAATACAAAAGCAGTCCCTATCTGCACACTACAAGATAATACAACTTTGCAAATTTGGTAAATTTATAAGGAGATTCGCGTGAGTACAGGTACCCCCCAGAAGATGCAAGTCGGGGCGGTTTGGGATATAATAAATCTTATTGACTTTTGAGAGAAATACTGAGTCTTCAACATAATGTGGCTTTTCCATTAGTCGGCTGGGCTATTAAATATAATTGAAATAGGGTCACCATTTAACCTTTTAGAATGTTGTGAAGGACATATTTCTGTTATTACAAAATATGGGAAATATAGTTTAACTTTTAACATTAGTAAAGAAATTTAAAGTAATAATATTTACTGCATTTAAATTCCAAATACATTGCATTGCTTGAAATATGATTTTTAAAATTATGCACCAATACAGCTGTCATATTTCTATAACTAATAGAGTATTTTGATTAAAATATCTAAGAAAATTATTCGGGGATTCTCCTCTTGAATTATAACATAGAAAATGACTGCATAGAATCCGCTAACTGTAGTTAAAGGGTTTTGAACAACTTAAATGTTGAAGCTCCAAAATGTTGAATTTCTTGTTAAAAAATTTAATATTTCAATTTTGTGGAAATTGACCAAGTCGCTTTTCATTTAGCGTAACGCCTCTTTATTAGGGCTTAAAGTGTATCATGTTTTAACTCCGACACTGGATCCCTTATAATTCGTAAAAAGAGTTAATAAAAGGTTGAAAAAAAGTACTGCACACTTAGTTGTACCTGCTTCCGGACATCTTTGACGAAGCATTGATATTTAGCCCGAAGTTATCCTCTCTAGGCCGTCCTACAATCTTGAGTTCTGGTAGTACTCTAAGACACGTCTGACGAAACAGAATCACTAAAAGTCGTCCTCAACCTTCGGGATTGGGTGCTCCTTTTTCTCCTCTCTTTTCAGCCTCTTTTTTTGTACTGTTGTAACAATAGTAGATTTTACCAGCGGCAACCTGCACATGGCCAGGCCATCTGCGTTGTCGTATGGTCTATCTACAGTACTTGGCCACCGATTCATTATTAAATAAATCTTCAACTTGTTGCGTCCAATATTTAAATTTATCATGGGGGAATCTGTCGCCAACCTCACTATCAAGTAAGATGTGATATTATTGATACCAGCTTGATACTGTTCACCCCAAGCGGTCGACCAGTTCCTTGGTGGATTATGATATTTCTCCCTCCAGAAGTCCTTCCCAGAATCTGCTCATTCTGTAACCATCAACAACTACAAAACAAGGCTAATCGATGTCAAACACATACAGGGAACACGTTATTATTTCTTTAAACCCTTTCAGAGAAATTTTGGGAAAATTAGGTCCTCCAATGTTACCTTAATGACCACGAGCGGTCTTAACCATGACTGATGAGGAAGAAGTCTCGGCTCTTATTCGGCTTCGATAATCAGCGACAGTGAAATACAATTCGTCAAATGAGTTTAAATTAAGATTAATATTCAACTGGCTCAGCAGGATTGTTAATCTCTAGTTTTAAGAAATTATTCTCACCTATTAACTGAAGATATTGAGTTCGGGTAGGAACAAGAGATGCAGCTCTGACATTAAACTGATAACAGATCTTGGCATTGTTAAGGTTTAATATTAAATCATAGGCTTGTTGAGCACGTTCGAATAAAGCCTTTTGCGAAACGAGACGACATTTTGGGGAAGCACAATCTGAATACGAAAATTTGTGCTTAAAATGAATGTAAAGTGAGAATTATTTTGTCATTAAATATAAAAAGAATATATTTAAATTTAACATACATATTAAATGATAATTTATTCGTTATCAAAATCGATTATAAATGCGCCTTTACTAGTTTTTCCACGATAAATGAGTGTTTTGGGGAACTCGCTTACATCAATATGGCGCTTACATCAATATGGGGATAAATTCTGTCGGCTAACCTATGGGTAAAGATAAAGTCGTCGTGTTTCACCATCATTAGTTTCGACCTCCACTGCTGGATTGGACACTAAGGATGTGGCAGTTCTAATCATAGTCTTCACAGTTCAATTTCCAGGTTTAGATCGGAGAATGAGATGGTTCCCGCTGTTTTGACACTTCTTTACAAACTTGAAGAAAAGACATCTGAAAATAAATAAAATAAACACATTTACTATCCTTAGGAAAATTCATTACCTTTTTTTTACATTATTATAAATATTAATATTGTATTTGAACTATTAAATAAAAACGGAATTACTTACAATGCTGATATAGTTTAAGAAAATGTGTATAACGAAGGTCTTGGAATGAGCTAAAACTCTGAAGCTTGAAATCTCAACAAAAATAACTTTCTGAATGATATAATTAGTTAAAGTAACTCCTTTTATAGATGTTTACTACTCCCTCTGCCTGTCTGGACGGGGAGGGGATTGAAGGTTTAGAGAGAGTTCCACCCTACCCCTTGATTATAAAAATAGTTTAAGTTTATTTGAAATAATTTTGTAAATAAAAAGTTATTTATTAAATAAAAGTGACTATCATATTTTTAACACCTTTCCTGAGTAGAGAAAGGTTTCTTCGGAAGGTGTGCCTACTACCTGAAAATTTCTTTTTTGCGGATATATAATTTTGCCGTGGACATTTAATTTTCATGGTTAAGGACTGATGAGGAAGAAGTCTCGGCTCTTATTCGGCTTCGATAATCAGCGACAGTGAAATACAATTCGTCAAATGAGTTTAAATTAAGATTAATATTCAACTGGCTCAGCAGGATTGTTAATCTCTAGTTTTAAGAAATTATTCTCACCTATTAACTGAAGATATTGAGTTCGGGTAGGAACAAGAGATGCTGCTCTGACATTAAACTGATAACAGATCTTGGCATTGTTATGTTTGATATTATTAAGGGTTGATATGTAAAGTGAGAATTTTTTTGAAATAAATATAAAAAGAATAATTTATTCGTTATCAAAATCGATTATAAATGAGCCTTTACTAGTTTTTCCACGATAAATGAGTGTTTTGGGGGAACTCGCTTACATCAATATGGGGATAAATTCTGTCGCCTAACCTATGGACAAAGATAAAGTCGTCTTGTTTCACCATCATTAGTTTCGACCTCCACTGCTAGACTGGACACTATGGATGTGGCAGTTCTAATCATAGTCTTCAAAGTATAATTTCCAGGTTTAAGATCGGAGAATGAGATGGTTTCCCGCTGTTTTGACGCTTCTTTACAAACTTGAAGAAAAGACAAAGAGCCTTAGGAAAATTCATTACCCTTTTTTTACATTATTATAAATATTAATTTTGTATTCGAACTATTAAATAAAAATGGAGTTACTTACAATGCTGATATAGTTAAAGAAAATGTGTACAACGAAGGTCTTAGAATGAACTAAAACTCTGAAGCTTGAAAACTCAACAAAAATAACTTTCTGAATGATATAATTAGTTAAAGTAACTCCTTTTATAGATGTTTACTACTCCCTCTGCCTGTCTGGACGGGGAGGGGATTGAAGGTTTAGAGAGAGTTCCACCCTACCCCTTGATTATAAAAATAGTTTAAGTTTATTTGAAATAATTTTGTAAATAAAAAGTTATTTATTAAATAAAAGTGACTTATCATATTTTTAACTCCTTTCCTGAGTAGAGAAAGGTTTCTTCGGAAGGTGTGCCTACTACCTTATTTATCGTCATGGCGTAGCTCACCTTCAGGGGGAACTGAGGCCGCTTAAGGGCAAACGGCAGAACTGAGTTTATTTCGTTCAACTCAAACCTACAGAGGAATACAATTTCCCTGACCGCAGTGCCCGTTAGGACCTCTGCCTCTATGTGGTTAGGGTGTAAACTATTTATTTTAAGCCTAGTGCCGTTGACCAAACCCCGTGTGACGCTCAAATTCCTCACACCAACCAACCACACAACCAACCTTAAGTTTTAGAGCATAGGGAGGGAAGCCGGATGGATTTAGGGTGTTTAAAAACTCTATGGGCACATTCAGGGGGTCATCCTCCCCATTAGGGTTCACCGAGTCGCAACTGTCAACTGAGTAATAAATGCGTTCTTCAGTTTGCAGTTTGCAGAGAACCTCATTGTTAATCTGTCTACATTTTTGGGGCAGAGGATAGCCGATTGTACGTATTCGACAGCCCTCTCGGGAGTTATGTGATCGCCGTAAATGGCTGTGACCACATCTTCTGTTAACGTGTGCGGAGGGACCTCAATAAGCCGGTCTTCAAAAGGAGTAACGACATTTGATCTAAGTGTGCCGTTCCCGACTCCCAAAAGAAACCGACTATATTGAACCTCATCAGCTTCCGCCCGCATATTCGTGTCCAAACGAATGTGACGGAGGTATTGAAAAGGGATAGAAGACTTAATAGTGGAAGAAGTGACAGTCGCCCTGTTGGCGCAGGGCAACACCGGGAGAGTCTGTCTAAAATCTCCACCGAACAGGATGGTTTTCCCCCGAAAGGACGCTGACTCCCAGTCAGCTCCTTTAAGACCATGTCAATCATATTCATGTGAAACTTATTCAGCATGGTCACCTCGTCGATAATAATAACCTTGGCCCGGATTAGATTACGGGCCTTTTTGCTTTGGGGGGCCAAATTGGAAGTGGCCCATTCGTTGATTTGTAAGGGGATCCCGAAGGCGTAATTGACGGTAGTTCGAGTTCCGCCTTTAAGGAGGGTCGCCGCTATACCCGTGAAGGCGCAAGCCACGGCCAAATCACCCCTACCCCTAACGTAAGAGAGAATGCAATTGTACAGGAATGTCTTTCCTGTCCCCGCTGCCCCTTCTAAAAAGAAGCAATTGATAAGTGAGTTATTGTAGGCAGAATCAATCACCTGCCTAAACGCTGCTAACTGACTGACGTTAGTCTCGCGACATCCCGCTCCGCGATCCTAAACTCTTCGATTGCTACATAGTCTGGAGCTACGTCAGCCTGATGTTGAGGTATGTCCCCGACTGGAGGAAGACCGAAACCTCTAAGGACCTACCGTTGGCACGAAGTGTGCGCTCAATGTCCCTTAAAGCGAATTGAAAAGACATATCGGCGGTGCGTGGATTACGCCTGTAGTTCTCCGAAAGGTGGTTTCGGAAGCGCAACCATATAGCTTGGGGGTCGGGTGACCGCGCTGCGTAACGCGCGTCCAAGTACGCCCTAACTTCGTCCCAATTGAGTTCTCGCTCGTCTATGACGTTTCCGTCTTTNTAAATATAACATTTAAAAAATCGAATAAATAAGTAAACATAGAATCTAGTATAAATGTTTTATAATTTGATGAAAATTTCAAGTAATAAATTTAATTTATTAAATTTTCAAATGTATATATAAAATATTTTATATAATAATACAAGACAAATTAATAAATATAACATTTAAAAAATCGAATAAATAAGTAAACATAAAATTTCAATTTTTATTATTTTTTGTTATTTATTCTATTATTCTCATTATTATTATGTTTATTTATATTTGTGGGAGGAGGGTTTAACCATAATATTACTTCCTTTTTATAAGTCTTAAAATAAGTTATTTTTTACATGAGCAGGTAATTCATTTAACAAAATAGGTGCTCTTGCAACAGCATGACGCTGCATCAGATACGTTCTACATTTAATTGTTTTGACATTTCTATTGATTTTATTTCTTGTGTTCTGATCATGATTAATGTAATCTTTTTTTTCAAAAAAATATTTTAGTAAAATTTGTTTCTTAAATAATTGTTTAATAGTAAGAACAGGAAAATCTTTAAAAAGCTGCTCAGTAGAATATAGTCTAGGTTTTTTAAGAATAGTTTTAATTACGGCTTTCTGTGCCATTTCTAATGAATGTAAATGTGTCGGGTTCGCAGAACCCCACCCAATTATACCGTAGCTGACTATGGATTCAACTAAAGCGTGATAAATTCTTTTCATTAGTGCTTCATTACAGAAATCCCTAAGGCATCTGAAATAGTAAATAAATTTACGAATTTTATTAGTAATATTTTTAATATGAAATTTCCATGACAGCGTTTGGTCTATAACCAGACCTATAACCTTTGAACGACGGCTACACAGGCCGAATCGACCCCCTTATATATATACTTATAAATATATTTAACTGACTGAATGCCAGCACAGGGTTGTAAGGGACGACCCACCGGTTGTCCATGAAAGCGCCGTTCTTGATAACGTACCTGCCGTTATCAAGCCGACGATAAAGAGGATAACCGTTGGCATCCGTGTTGGTGCGTTCCGAAAACTCTTTGGGGAAACCTTTACTACACACTCCTTCGATCAAGCAATTCGGCCCGCACGGACCGTGAATCATAGTCTTCGTTACTAAGGCATGAAGACGGGGGTTGGTAACAGGGTTGGGGATTTCTGCGCATACTAATTCGTCCACTTTCTCAGGAGTCGTGGGTTTAAATGGCTCTCCTAATATGAACAGACAGTGGGCATGGGGAAGGCCCCTCTTTTGGAACTCTATACTGTATACATAAGCCTTTACTTCACCGAAGATTTTGTTTTTTACAACGTCTTTCAAAAATTCTTGGAGCTTGAAGTTGAAAACGCGGGCAACTAAATGGGGACGGTTGGAGGTCCTACCGCCTTGCAATAGGTTTACTATCTCCGGCCATTCTGGATTCGTAGTGAACGTTACGAACAGATCGGGCCGGCCCTGGTCTCTAACTATGGCCATCGCATCTTGGTAGAGCTGTTGCATAATTCTAGCACTACCCGCGAAAGTACTGGGGACAATTACCATCCTGCCGACGCGCAAGCCCTCTCGGTCGGCACGATTATTGATGTGGTCCATCAGGCCGGTGTGGAGTTCCGCCCTTAAGGGGCCCTGGTTGGTACGGATCCAAGCGAGTCTTTCCCCTTTGACTCGGACCCAGCAGTCTATAATAATCTGTTGTGTAAGCTTTCCCGCCCGAAGAATCCTATTATCACCCTCTCTAATTGCAAGGCGGTAGTCGTAGAATTGCATCATGGATATTCGTCCACGCCTACCCCCTGCTACATTGTACGGCATGTTAGTGTGCCAGCCGTGTTCGCCATAGGGGAACAATAAAGGGTAACACATGGGGTCGAGATTCCTATTAGCAGCGAATAAGGGTCTGAGACCGGGACGACCTTCAATGGCCCTAGGGAAGACTGCAAGACTTCTTTCCCCGGGCGGCATACCGTCTCTACTGACGTACACGGCGGCATTTCGTTCTGTGCAGTGGGCCTATTATACCTACGACGATCGTCCCCTTCGTCCTCCCTGAGTACCATAAACACTTGGAGCGGCTCTCTACCCTCCGCTAGAGCACGCGCATGTTCCATCGACTCGACTTCGTGCATCATGCGATACGCCCCACAGTAAGGATTCGATTGCCGCATGAACGCGTCTAAACTCCTAACTAAATCAGCGTCTAACGGCTCGTAGTTTTGCAACCTAATATTGTTGGCCATGTCGGATTCGACAATATAAAGCTGGCCAAAGGACGGGTTTAAATTTCGTGGCGGGTGCAAATCAGATATTCGATGGTGCACCTGACCGTGAACGCGAAAGGTCGTCCCGTGATGCCTGAACTCTATAGTTTCGATGTCGGCTCCGATGGACACAAAGACAAAGGAGCTATTGTACGCCCTGATAAAAGTCATAAAGTGATCTAAACGGTCGTGATCACGAACATCGTACAGTCTACGCAAAAGGGGAGGCAAAGGATCCAAAACAAAACGCCCCCCGTTGCAACAATGTTGGAAGCCTCGCCCTATATTACGCCCTATATTTAAAGGTAATTCTCCCCCAAAATAAAGATCACTAAAGTTCTCGCACTCCCAAGTAAACGGGCCACAGTCGTGTTGCATGACTTGGGCCTCGTCGTCAATTGGACGCCTTGCCCGGGGGGCTTGGCGAGCAGGCACTATTACCTCTGGTTGTGCGTCAACTTCCTCCTCTACAACTTCCATTGGAAGTTGATCAACCTGCTCGCCTACAAACTCACCTACAATTAAGATTATGGGTGACTCAAAATTAAATATATCACTATTATTATTATATCAATATTATTATCTCCTTAATCTATCATCAATTAAAGAGACAGTAGGTACAGTGATCTATCAATAATATCTTCTCCCCCTGAAATTTCTAAATTTTCTAGATTGTTGTCCCCAGCCATATACATAAAAATAAATCACATGAGTTATACATACCGTCATTAGTGCCTTAACAAAATCCTGATTGCAGCTTTGCAGATACCTTATTGTAAAATCTTCTGTGCTATCATCCCTCAAAATGTAAGAACCCTTTGTTTCCAGAAGCCTTTCTTCGCCACTTTTTATCAAAAGCCCAGCAGGACTATAGCCTATTAATGGGTATTTTTGACACACTTACAATCCAGTTTACCAGACTGATGAGCCAGGGTATTCTATATTTGAATTATCTAAGTGGGCTTTCCTGGTAGTTTCTTCATTTTCACTGCCCTAAGCCATAGCTTTAGTTTTAAATAATGGGTTAAAACCCCATACATGTTTTTTTCAAAAAATTTATTTTTGAAGCACTGCTAGATAGATTTATAGTTATTTTGGCATATGACGATGTAAGTAAATAACTTCCCCAATAACTCCATGCAAAATCATTGTTCTGATTTTCAGTATTCAGAATACAAAATATTTCTTTGTCAGCAAGCAAAGAATACATATTATCCTAAAATAATTTGCACTGCTGTTTTAAAATATTTATTTCTTCTTCAATGTAGGCGAAATCTAGATAAGGGTATTTTAATATACTCTGCCACAGTGTAGGTGTAGTTAGAAGGTATATCTCTGTTTTCACCTTCAAGGGTCTGTAGAAAAGATTTTCGAAACCTCTTTGGAATTCTCCTGATCTGTGGAGGAACTTCTGGGGTCAAATCCCGACCTGAGCCGCAGAACTTTTTTGCCAGTGTAATCCTTAGATTACAGGACCAGGATTTTTTTTTGAGAAGTTCCTTGACACCATTGTAGAGCTCTCCAGTGTCGAGCTCTTCCAGTGCAGCTTTCAGCTAGGTTGCCTTTCATTTCAATGCGATTCAAAACTAGAAGGAGAGCCATATCATGGCTACACCCACCAAATCTTGATTGCTTACACTTGCAAGCTGCACTGTCGATGTGGAAAAAAATGAAGTGCAAGCTGCCTTCACAAGATACGTAGACGTCATAAATAAAGATTCGATTGAACCTCTAATGACATATTTGTTATCATTAACGTTATATACGATACGTTGCCACTGTTAACATACTCCTGCCCTCTTCTTAAAAGTTTGATGTAGAGATAACAGCAGTATTTCCTCTTCTTCTCTTCAGATTCGCCCTCATTCGGAGGAGCAGACTCATCTGAGCTCATGTATGGCAAATCAGGGTTCCCTCCCTGTCTTAACAAAATAATGATAAATATGTCCTTTGTTGAAAAAGGGCGGCAGATCTAACGAAGGAAACTGTTTCCAAGATGTAACAAAGCTGGTAGCAGGTGTTGCTGCAGCTTTCTTCCTAAAGTTTGCATCGTACCATCTCCCATTGTTAACAGCATTGCTGATTAATATGAGACTGGCCTGCAGCAATATGGTTTTTGCAAAACATTGACCCTTTACTTCAGATAAAGATAAATGTGCAAAGCCCTTCAATATCTTGCAATTTACCAAATAGAATAGCCTGTTCGGTCATTTTTTTTATGATATCTCCCTTGGTCCATTTCACATTTAATGACAGTAACAATATCTCATCATTTTGAATGATGGTGTTTCAAAATTAACGTTTATAAAATAAAAGGCTTCTTTCAGCTGGTCATTAAACCTTATTTTTACTTTACAAACAATTATAATTAAAAACGTATAACAAATTACATATTTTTGGTTACAAAAAAATAATTTCATCCAGATAGCCAATAAACATAATAATTTAAACCAAAAATGTATTCTACAAGATAAATTAAATCTAACTATACAATATACAACAATTATTATATTATACAAAAAGAAACAAATCTTGAAAATTACAAAAACAAATTTAAACCTAAAAATATATTATATACTATACAAATCTTTGAAATTACATACATTCTAAATACCCAATTGCCCTCGTTGAAATGCCATCATCTATTAAAAATCTTTTATCATCAAACGGATATAATGCAATTTTATTAATCTCAATTGAATATAAATTGCTTGTCTAACTAGGGTTCTCAACTATACACTGTTCTTATAACCGTAAAATCTTGTATTTTAATAACATTTTTTACAACTATACTCTGTACACCTTTAATCTTTTTAATTTCTTTATTATTTAATTCCATGCAGTGCATTTTTGCTCTGAGACCAATACATTTTTTAATAATTTCTCCTTTCGCTTCATCTTTGAATTTCCCTACAACCTTCTTATAAATGGATGAATTAAGAGGATGTTTGCTATCCAAATCATGCGTGTCGAGATGGTTGATAATTGGTAGAAGTTCCAAATATAGATCGTCGCATTGTATCTTATACATAAAGCTGTCTGTATCCATGTATGATAAAGTAATCCTTTCGGGTCCAAATAGTGGAATCATAGTTTCATAATTGAATTCATACATTTTACATTTCTAAATGTCTAAAATGGCCATGGGCATCCAGACGTTGATCGGCTTGTTCAACAGAATCTTCTTCTTTGCCAAGGTGAACAGCTGCGAGATTCTCGTTGTATATGGTCCTGTCGATAAATTCCGGTTTTGATACCAACTTCTCTATTCTTTTCTTGTCATTGACGAGCCTCAGATTTAACCGTCTTCTTAAATTTTTCATTGTTTTTCCGTATACAGCGTTGTTGTATAGCTTATACAGGTCCTTTTCAAAATCGGAGGTCGCCTGGGCTCTTAGTGTTGTATTGTAATCGATATAAGGTTTAAGCCAAGGTGATAGCTTGAAACGCAATGCTCTATTTATTTTTATAATTTTAAGACCGCGTCTAAGTGCCTGCTGCAAGGCCAAGTAGTGAACGACATAATTCTTTCTGTTGTTTATATGAGAAATTAATTTGGTTTGCTTATTGACTGTTAAATTTTCACACAAGAATGATAACGAATTGTGGAGCCTGTGTAGTTCTTGAGGGTATTCAATATCAATATCAAGTATATAACCGTAGTTCGATGACTCGGACACTTCCTCCAAGTTGACGGTCGTGGGGATTTCTACATGGCGTAACCATACAAGTTACAGCAATCAACATAGTATATGTAGAATGTAGACACTCTCTTCATTCGAGTCGTAATCTTCCATGTACTGTTATTGGCTTTTATATATCGATGTGACTCGATGATCGATGTGTTCGTTTTTCCTCTTTTGTCAAACCATATCTATCATCAAAGTGTAAGAAACAGCGTTTACAAATTGTTATAGCGTGCTCATGTTTGGTTATTTGACTTCTAACTAATTTTTTGAAATCTTTAATGAAAACATAATGTGCAATGCCGTTTGGATTATTTAGTAATAGCAAATCCCTATGATCCTCCTTCTCTTGCTTTACTACTTTCAGTGGATATACAATATTAGATTTCTCTTTAAGACCAAAAAAAAAAAAAATAAATTGAAATATTATTTTTTGTTTCTAACGATTTAATACTTATTAATTGCTCTGGATATTGGACGCAATCAAAATAATAATTTTGAATTAAATTTGTATTTTGGCAGTGCAAATTTGAAGGTGGCGTTGCAGGTTTCTTCATGTCTCCTCCGTTTGTCTACACGAGAGAAGCCTTGGCCTCGTGAATATCGAGGTTTGTCGGCTCGATGATACGAGTTTCTTCGTGTCTTTTTCTGTTGTCCACCCGTGAAAAACTGACTCTACGACGTTTGCCGCAGAGTAGTAGAGCAACAGCATTGAAATCGTCGACAGGTTTGCAGGACTTGAGATGTCTAGATAGGTTGTCTTTTCTAGAGTATTCCTTCCCGCAAATGGAACAGGGGAAGCGCCGGTCCGCCTAACAACCAGCTTCATGGCGACACCAAATATCTTGCCGGGCAAACATCAGCCCACACTTGGTACACTTGAAGGTGTCCATCTTAATATTGTTTTTTATTAGGGACACAAACTAAAAGTTAACTATATTTTTGTGAAAAAACACAAACTAAAAAATGAACTTTAAATTTTTGAGAAACAAACACAAACTGAAATGTAAGAATTATTTTTGAGAAACAAACACAAACTGAAAAAGTACTCACTGTTTAAGAGTTGAGAGTCTGCATGTTCAGGAACGATATTAACACTTCGATTACTGACGTGAGAATTAACTACCGGCCTGCAATACTTTCATAGTACGATGCAATACTTTCTAATAATAAGACGTAGACGTAATAGTCAATGTTGTATAGGCCATAGTACAACTCAGCTGCATGTGTAATATACTCTTTAAGGATTTGTTCTTGTGCTGCATCAAACACTCGATTATGAGGCTTATACCCAGTTGTGGGTATTTCCTTGTTTTTATTTTTTTTGCAAAATCTATGCAGGGAAACATGGCAAATACCGTACTTATTGCCGGTGCTCCTAACTGAATTTCCTCCATCCAATACATCTTTGGCAGCATCCTCCATAACTCTCTAGTCTACACCTCGAGTGGTACTCCTAACTCTTGTCCTTGGCATTCTAAAAAAAAATAATTAATTACTAATATAAATAAATAAAAAAATGGTAGACCACTATAAAATTATTATAAGAATAGTAGATTTTTCCAGCGGCAAACTTCACATGGCCATCTGCGTTGTCGTATGGTCTATCTATATTACTTGGCCACCGATTCATTATTAAATAAATCTTTAACTTGGTGCGCCCAATATTTAAATTTATCATGGGGGAGTCTGTCCCCAACCTCACTATCAAGTATTTTATGTGATATTATTGATACCAGCTTGTTACTGTTCACCTCAAACAGTTCCTTAGGGGATTAAGATATTTCTTCCACCGGAGACCTTCCCAGAATCTGCTCCAGCTCATTCTGTAACCATCAACAACAACAAAACAAGGCCAATCGATGTCAAACACATACAGGGAATACATTATTTATTTATTTATTTAAAAAAAAAAAAAAAAAAAAAATTAAAATAATGTCATGTGCATTTGGAAACATTTGTATAG
>KZ652082.1:3025-13873 GCA_001010745.2 Gerris buenoi
TATTTTTTTTTGGGGGGGGGGGGGAGGATTAAGTAGGTAAAACAACTTTCATGGAAATTGGTTGAGTGGTTTGCGTCTGCAAAGACGACAAAAATAATTATGTATTAAAAAAACTACACTTTTATGGGCTAAGGAGACCTTTAAATAAGGCATATCAAATTTTCTCGCTATCACAATATTTTTTTCTTACTTACTAACTAGAAAGTAAAAAAGAAAGTTGCAACAAACTCAAACAAAACTTCATTATGGGTATGCATG
The DNA here is from genome assembly GCA_001010745.2 of Gerris buenoi. Taxonomy (NCBI): domain Eukaryota; kingdom Metazoa; phylum Arthropoda; class Insecta; order Hemiptera; family Gerridae; genus Gerris; species Gerris buenoi. The sequence continues at coordinate 3,284 of KZ652082.1, forward strand.
ATGGATTTACTTATTTTTATTTAAATTTCATAATATCTAATTTCATTAACTTATTATTAACCATACTTACTTAAAAAATGTTAAACAGGCTAGCCCCCCTTTGCCAATTTTACTTCCTCATATTATAACGAGGAAGTAAATTGATATTGTGATGGCCCTTAAATTAAATTTTGAGATTTTGATGAATTTATACGTATTGCGGTCCCCTGATTCAAAAACGTGATTTTTAAAAAATGTCTGTCAGTCTGTCGTCTGGAGACAGTGTTGTCGTCTGGCAGTCGCCTGGGCCTGGATTCTAGACTTCTGGGTTGATTATGACGAAATTTGGCATACATGTTCAGAAAAATAATGTCCCGAGGTGAAATCGAGAAAAAAATGTTAGCTCCAAATTTAAGGACGCTATCCCACAAAAACACTAAAAAAACTTGAAACAAAATATTTCTCGAAAACGGTTCCAACGATTTTGATTAAAAAAAAAATTCTAAAATAGTCAATTTAAATGCGAATCTAACGATATAAGCTGTTTTTCCGGGAAAAATCTAGTTCCTGAGATAATAGCTTAAAATGCGGATGGAGAGAGCCCGGGTTCGATTCCCCGCCCAGGAGGAGTTATTTTTATGATAAATTATGATGAAATATTCAATAATAATTAAATGTACAAAGGAAAACTAAAAATTGGAAAACACTGAGCTAAGTAGTTGTGAACTCGTATATGAGAAAGTTTTTCTGAGTTTTCTTGGACAGACTTTTTTTTATAGCTTCGTTTTGACGTTATGAAAGACATATTGAAAATCGGCAACAAGATCGTGGTCGCTTTAATAGATATTCAAGGACAAAGGTACCAATCAAGGTAGTTATCAAAATTATAGATAACCAAATTTCCCACAAAAAAGTTTCATTCATTTTTTACGTGCAATGGACGGTTTACGGATTATAGGGCGAAGAATATCTATAAATATTCAGCATCCGTTGCCGCACCACTTTTTACGTATTTTTACGAATATCTCGCTTCCTATGGCTCCGAGAAAAATTAAGGTTATTATAAAAAACCAAGATTATTAAATTTCCCGCAAAAAAGGACTCATTCATTTTTTACGTACAACGAACGGTTTAGCAAAAACCCAGCTTATGCCTTGCGTAGTGATGGTTTTTGCACGACTTTTTACGTGTTTTTGTGAATATCTTGCTTCCTCTGGTTCGGAGACCAATGAGGGTCAAACCAAAATTGAAGAATATAAAATTTCACACACGAAACGTTGTAATAATTTTTTACGTACAATGAACTGTTTGGATAATAAAGTGCTCCGAAGTTTTCGCACAAGGCGTAACAACGACCAGTTCCATTTAATCGCTACAGTAGTACAATTAGTAGCTCTTCTACTTCTTCCTATTCAAGAAGGGACCATAATAACATCCATGCTTCGACCATGACTTTATTGAAGCCACTAACCTGAAGCGAAAAATAAAATTTATACCAGTGGCTCGGGGCGGACGACTCGAGCCGCGCGGCTAGAGTCGTACGACTCGAGTCGTGGTATAGAAAATTAAACAAGCGGCTCTAGCCGCGCGGCTCCAGCCGCGTGGTTAGAGTCGAGTCGCGGGATTGAAAGTTGATCAAGCGACTGTAGCCGTACGACTCTAGCCGCGCGGCTAGAGTCGTCTCGGCCGCTTCATTGGCATTCCACCTTTAGGAGGATAATGTTGTCCAACGAACTTAGCCTGGGCAATGGTAAAATGAACATGTGTACCAAATTTCAACTAACTCGGTGAACTTTTACTCAACTTATTTTCATCGGTAGATTTCGTGACGGATTTAGCGTGAAGGTAATTTTGTGACGGTGATTTTGCGACGGTTATTTTGGTCGTTTTTTTCGGATTAACTCCCGGGATCCACAACGTGCATAAGGGAACTTCGTTCCAATAATCTTCCTTTAACCCTGGTCTTAATTAATTATATAAATACCAACGATATGTTGACGGAGAGATAGACCAGAAATCAAAAATATTGCCTCTTGTCTAAGTAATATTGTGGTAAAAGAAATTTTGAATTCGGAAACAAATCAAAATAGGTCTAACATTTTGCAAAATGGTTTTGCACTTGTTGAATTGCATCTTGTAAAAAATCTTTGGTTAGGTTATCCCCACAAGTCGATTCCTTATGTCCAAATAGCTTTTATAATAAGATTTTAGACAGTTAGTTTAATTTATAATTAAACATATGTAAAAAGTGTACAAACATGTGATTGTTTACGTTTCATTATCGATGTTGACTAAATCAGATTGATTTTCAAGTAATAATAAGATGTCCATTCCAATCAGTTAAAAATGTCCATGTGAACATGAGAACATGTACGTCAGGTTTGGTTCGAAATCAGCACAGCAATTTAGGCTGCACCATTTACAGACTGACGTTTTTTAAAAAGAAAATTTTTTAACCCAAGGGACGACTTGTGCCAGCGCAGTACTTTCTCTTTATAGTAATAGAGTATTTACTACGTTTTTGAGAAAGTAAACATAGTTTTTAGAAAGATCGCAATGCTTTTCCATTACCTTTATCGCAATAAATAATATTATCACTTTTGTATCTTTTATTATTTTTCTAGAAAGATTTTTAAATCTTTTTGAGTCGGTACGTGTGTTTTTGTCACATTTCGACCATGAAGATATGAAGCAGATCTCTCTATTTTTTTCTGAGGTTTCACTTTTCTTTGTCACATTTCCTTTCCTTTCAGAGAGGCTTTCATTCTTTTCTTTTTCGGAATACATAAAGAAGTTGTTTAAAAGAAGAAAGAATAAAAATTGTGGAGTGGGAAGAAAAGAAAGAAAAGTGGGTAAGGACTGTTTCTTACAAACAGGGTCGTGAAGATTTACGCGAAGGTAAAAAAAAAATAAAATCCTGATCTCGGAATATAAATGAACAGAATGTTACATTTGACAATGATTGATGTCACCCACAAAAATATATATTTCTTGATATAGTTTTATTTTTTATTCTGTGTATGTGTGTGTGTGTATTCTTGTTTTTAGTATTAGAAAAAAGTAAGTAGTTCACTCCATTCTATTCCATGTGGAAGTTCAAGAGTTATTCCTCTTTATTTCCTGTGAGCTTATGAATAAATGTATAAAATTTATTGATGAAAAGAACTGTTTATTCTGTTGCGCTAGGATGACCTAGAGTTCGACCAAGAAGTCATGAACACGGTAGAAACTGAAAGCTTAGCTTCGTTTAAAGTCGGAACTTCCGAGTATTGCCGAAGTCAGTATAGTCGGGTGCTATTCTAGTTTGTATGAAATGCGCAGTTATGTCAAATCTCACAAATAACAACAGGAAGGTTTCCAATCTGTTAGGTTTCCTGTTTTGTTTGTTTTTATACAGTACGAATTATAGTCAATACTGTCCTAAACGTTTTTCGTACGATCCGCAAATCCACGGGATGATGCAAATACAAAGTACGCTACAAATCAAAAGTCAAATCAAACTCAGAAATAAAGAGGAATAATCAATAAATAATATTATACAGATATTATCGTATAGATAGTAGAAGTGATTTCTTATCAGGTACAGTGTTGCCCGTAGCAAAAAATGTAGAAGTAAAAAAAATAAAATGATTAATAACCAAAGATCAACACTGTGTTTTTTGACAGTGGTCTATTTTATTAAAAACTGACTGTACATGACGACACTAGCGCACTCCTCAGATTTCCATGACTTCTTGGTCGACCTCTAGTAGCCTTTAGTGGCTGTAATATGCTGATTTTGTTTCATACGAGCTTACAAATATAAGTTATTAAATACTTCTTTTAAGAAAGAAATAATTGGTTAATAAAGTATAAAAATATATAAAAAATTCAAAAAGTTTTGTGAATTCAAAACTTCCAATATAGCAGGAACAGAAAGGAATATTACTACCTATACCTATACCTAACAGCAAAGAAAAAAAAAATTATTTATTAATATAAATACAGAAGACATGGAAAGAAGCATGATGAAATACACTTCAAAACATAGAGTTGAGGATTGTTGGATTAGATGACAATCAGAGGTTGGAAATTTGGTAATGGAAAGAAAAAGGACACAAGATGATAGATGGGTGAAGTAATTTAATGAATTGGTACCACAAAGAGTTGAAAATGAACAGAGAGGTATCAAAGAGGAAATAGGATGAGAAAAGTGTGTGATCACTCATATATATCGTGCCTAAGGGTAGAGATCGATAGGAATATATAATATGAGAAGTCCAGCATTATCTCGTTGTTTCAAAATCGGATGAGTAGTTTTTAAGATATGTTGGTTCGCAAAAATTGAGCGACAGACCGACAGATACACAAGGATCCAAAAATGTTCCCTGATGTCTGAAACGGATTTTGGTCTTGGAATTTTTGAAATGATGACATAACCAATTTTCGTTCTTCAGGACGACCACATAGCTTTCATTACCTTCGGTATGCTCGGAAGAAAAATAGCATGATGTTGAGGGTGCAGAATAAAATAAATTAATGAAGACGAGTCGAGGATAAAACTCGAATTGACCTTTATAAAAGAAAAAGGGGATGGTATTTAATGAGAAGAAGTTGCAAACCGTAAAGACGTACACTCTTACATTTAGGAGAATAGGAGCATACCCAATCTCATTTCACCACGTATAATTACCGTAAAATCTCGCGCATAATACGCACCCGTGTATAATACGCAGGCCAAATTTTGAGCTATAATTTGGGGAAAATTAAATATTCGCGTATAATACGCACCCGCCTTTCCGTCAAATTTTAGGAAAATAATTAATATAAAAATTCCATTTTTGAAAACTGGTCTTATGTACATTTTTTTTGGCAAAATTTGGAGAAGATTGAATGACGGGAAGTGGTCCAAAATTGGGGTAATAGGTGTGCGTTGAAACTTAAAAAGCAAAGAAATTTGGCGCCATTTTGTTTTTTTATTATTATTATTTTGGTTTCTGTATTCTTCACCTTAGTTGTTTCTATGTGCAAAATTTGGGGAAGATTGAATGACGGTAAGTGGTTCAAAATTGGGGTAATAGGTGTGCGATGAAACTTACAAAGCAAAGTAATATAAGACCAGTAAAAATAGTTTATAATACGCATCTAGAGTCATATTTTGCACATTTTGCGTGTAATTTTTAATATTTATAGCGTAATATTTTTACTTGAAAGGTCAGATGGCAAATAAGGTGTCTATTTTATAAGAAAACTGGGTGTTTTCTTATAAAATAGATAAATTCATAGAAGGGCCGCCTTAAGTCAGTCTGTTATCAAGTCGGTGTAATCACATGGTGTAATCTCACGGCGGTACCGGTTTTAGAGATAAACAAAAAATTATCTTCTATCTACTTTTATCAATCACTTTGATCAACTAGCGAAATAAAATAACATAACCATGATGATAACAAGACTTTCTGTCTAATTTATTAACTTATTTTTAGTCTTAAGAGAATAAAAATAAGTATGATAACCAAAATAAATACGATAAGATACATAAAATCAGTTTTCGTTAAAAAAAAATATGTTTTTACGTTTATGTTTTTTATTATTTTTTCAATTATTGAGATAAAAATGTAAAGTTGTAAACGAAGTTTTTTTTTCACTCGTGTTTAATACGCACCCCGATTTTGGAAGGAAAAAAGAGGTAAAAAAAAGTGCGTATTATACGCGAGATTTTACGGTAATAGAAAAGATGAAGATCTTGAACATAACCCACAAATACTTAAGTACAAGCAAGTCGCCTCACAAGCAAGCAACGCCTCACCATGGTTGTTTGTTTTTAACCTAGTTAATATAAACATTTAAGGTCGGTAAGCTAAGTCAGGGAAAACTAAAAGTTCTAAATAGCCTGACTATGCATTGAATCCACGAACTCCAAAACTTAAATCGACCTATGAAAATCCATTTGCCTTAAAGGCGGAAATACACATGCTAGTGAAAAAGCATGCCAGTAGCTCTCCTCTGCGAGCTACTCGTGTGTTTTTGTGCGAGTAACTAGCATGTGTATTTCCGCCTTAACGCTTAGTCCAGACATGGCAAATATCACCGGATACTGACAACACCGACGTTAGATACATCGATTTTATCCGGATATTATGTATCCAGCGATCTTGTCTGTCTACCCAGCAGGAGCCATCAATCAGTCAATCGGCAAGATTCTCCGTATTGGTCTTATACTACAGTAGAGTTTCTCCCACGGAGTCTCTGAAAAAAACGGAGTGGGGTTGTTATGTGGCCAAATCTATTATTGTTTACTTTTTTACCGAGCATATTTTAATAATAAAAGTAATGAAATGAAAAAATAAAATAAATCAGAGCGACAACATTGTACATTTTTTATTGCCCAGCATTCTTTTGTTTAATTCCCTCCACAATTTACTCAGAGCAGAAAATCTCTACAATGTTGATGTGCATATAGAACACGCGTTGAAAAATTTGCATTTTGCTTTTATATACGTCATATTTTTATTCTATGTGGCTACCACAAAAACATTTTTCGGGGAAAAACTTAAATATTCTTAATTTATTCGAAAATAGATTTAAAATAATACGTGACATGCTATATAAGCAAACCTACATCTCTTTTAAACACCCACATTTCAGCCATATATATTTTAAAAAATTCTGGCAAAGAAAAGGAATGTTGTAATTCCTACTCTTTAAAGTAAACCTTCAAAATAAAATGTGTCTTATCATTCTGACTAAAAACTTTAGTCATACACTATCTTGAATATCATATATACTATATATGAAGTGTGAAATTTCAAAAAACATACAGTTGTCACAAATGCTGAGATGCACCTGTACGCCAAATCGTCGATTTTACTCCAGTTATCGTTAGAAAAACAGTCACTACGCTCGATCAAAAAAAAAAAAAATACTAACAGTTCAATCGCTGTTAAATACTTTATCTACGATTGATACAAAATATAAACATTTTATCTCTGTTTAGATACGTAGAAAGTGGAAAGTGATATACGTACTTGTATTCATGGCGCATGCGGGTCTCATAAATGTCTTAGGGTGGTAAAGAAGAATTCTTCAACTTTACACATGATTAGCGAGTTTGTTTACATTTAACAGTACTAATTTGATGTTTGTTTAATAAAAGTAACTGTTTATATCAAGCATTTTGTGAAAATCAATGGGTGATTTAAGTGATTATGACAAATATGAGGAGAATAATAATTCACCTCCCGAAATAATTAATTCCGTACAAAATGCAACTAATGAATTAATGTCATCATTATCAAAAGAGAAATACGAACTTACATACAGGAAGTTTATTATTTTGTTCTGTATTTATTATTAAAATCTAACAATCGTAGATAAAGTACGGTACGCAACTCGTGCGAAAACGGCATTTTGCATTGCTCGTGTGGTTTTACTACCCTCGCTGTCGCTCAGGTGCAAACTCCACACTCGCATGCAAAATACTACTTTCCGCACTCGACGCGAAATGTGCTATAACAGTTTCAATCGCCCAAACCGATTTCTTTATTTCACATATCTCCAAAACATTCAATTAATTTAATCGCCCATATTACAAAGAGGTTTTTGATCGACAGATTCTACTTCCACCTTATTCCAAAACCTTTTTTAAGTTTAGCTTCATTCCAGATTAGTCTGTTTTAAGTCATTTTCAAACTCATGGATTTATTTCAAGAAGCGTTCTTTGCAAATTAACGTTAAACTCCGTTAAATTTCCGTTGAATTCGGAAAATACCCAAATATTGCATGTTGGGATAAGCAGAATCACTTTTAACTGATCCATATTAGTTAAAACTAATTTCGGATAGAAAAAACCAGTCAATATTGGTTTTAAAGAAAAACGTAAAACTAGTTTTGACTAGGACATTATAGTTTTAACTGATTTTGATTTTTACCGTCGTGGTAACATATGTATATTTAAACATTTTTTCTGTAAAAATGTATCTATTATTTTATGTATTTTATCTTATTTATGTACTTGTGCTATGGAAGCTAAAAGTAAGAACCTTCACGCTATACGTAAATGTCTAATTTGCTCAATATGTTTTCACTATAGAAATGTTTCTCTTAGTTAATACTTTTGTTTACCATCCTATTAATGGTAATAGGTATAATAATAGCAATGTGCCCTAGATAATTTAGTATATATAGAGTAACTGCCCTTTCAAACCTTCAGTATCTTATTGTACTTTCACACTAACAGACATGGTGAGTTTCTTCAAACTTTTTTTTTTTTTAAATTTAAACGTAATTAACTTTTAATTTATTTTATAATTCTATNTCTTTATTTCACATATCTCCAAAACATTCAATTAATTTAATCGCCCATATTACAAAGAGGTTTTTGATCGACAGATTCTACTTCCACCTTATTCCAAAACCTTTTTTAAGTTTAGCTTCATTCCAGATTAGTCTGTTTTAAGTCATTTTCAAACTCATGGATTTATTTCAAGAAGCGTTCTTTGCAAATTAACGTTAAACTCCGTTAAATTTCCGTTGAATTCGGAAAATACCCAAATATTGCATGTTGGGATAAGCAGAATCACTTTTAACTGATCCATATTAGTTAAAACTAATTTCGGATAGAAAAAACCAGTCAATATTGGTTTTAAAGAAAAACGTAAAACTAGTTTTGACTAGGACATTATAGTTTTAACTGATTTTGATTTTTACCGTCGTGGTAACATATGTATATTTAAACATTTTTTCTGTAAAAATGTATCTATTATTTTATGTATTTTATCTTATTTATGTACTTGTGCTATGGAAGCTAAAAGTAAGAACCTTCACGCTATACGTAAATGTCTAATTTGCTCAATATGTTTTCACTATAGAAATGTTTCTCTTAGTTAATACTTTTGTTTACCATCCTATTAATGGTAATAGGTATAATAATAGCAATGTGCCCTAGATAATTTAGTATATATAGAGTAACTGCCCTTTCAAACCTTCAGTATCTTATTGTACTTTCACACTAACAGACATGGTGAGTTTCTTCAAACTTTTTTTTTTTTTTAAATTTAAACGTAATTAACTTTTAATTTATTTTATAATTCTATTTTTAATTAAAATAATTACTGTATTTTAATAATAAATTATATAGATGTATAGTCTTAAAATATTTAAATTTACAATTAATTAAAGTTTTTATTAGTTACTAAACATCAACCTTAGAAATAAATAAATCTCTAAAATCTTCCCAAAAGGTCCTTCGTTACGCATATACTAGTAGATGCACCTTCAGGGGTGTTAAGTGGTTCGAAACTATTGAAAAGAGAAAAATGCAAGTTACAAGTGGTTTCATATCCCTAATCATGCTTCCGTGCAGTGATAACTTAAGTCTTCAAATCTTCCGAGATGTGGTATGGACGGAATCTAAGGTCTAAGGATAACAATATCAAATCATCTGTTTTGAGATAAGCAAATATGTAGATTATCGCGGTGAGAGAATAATTGCATTAATTTTATTGGTACCCATTGTGGGAAAAATGAGTAGATTAATACGATAAGATCTGTGTCACACTGTGTGACACAGATGATCTGAGGGTCATTTTAGATTGTAATTTATTATTCCATTTTAAAATATTGTTAAAAACTGTAAAATTTAGAATGTAAAATTTAACACAAGCTAGGCTTGAGGTCTGATGATGCCCGAAATGGGTGAAATATAACCATTTTTGATTAACAAATTGTTAATTTGTACTCACCTGTATGATCCCTTGAAAGAAATTAACCTTATTTATCTTTGAATGGAAACAGTCGTGGGTAGTTGCTGAACATTTAATTTATGGTATGAGAATGTACGCTAATTTTATAAGGAAGCTTATGAGAAAAGCTGTTTTCGGGTCTGTCGCTTAATTTTTGCGAACCATCATAATAATATCTCAACAAGTCTGTCAGTTTTACCGAAATTTAGACGGTAGGTCATTGTAAGTCGTTAGTCCCGTATAAGTTACAATCTTCTTCGCCCATGTTTTTCTCTTTCACGTGTGCACAAACACACATTTATTTACTCTTATATCTTTAAAAGTACTCAAATGATTATTAAGAAATTTTGAAGGTTTTTCAAAAGTAGCCCCCAGATAGCCCCGATTAATTTCAACCACACTTTATGTATTTTTATGTATTATGTATTCACTGTATCAATTTAGCACATTACATATTGCTAAATTGATTCTTATATTAGTGTAAAAGCAAAATAATTTTGAAAGATTTAAAAAATTGTCTGCTAATTTGTGTTGCCAGGGGTGCCCAGAAGTAGGTTTCATAGCGCAAGTTGCGCATTGAGAATTTTTGGGGGGGATTTTTTTTTTTTTTTTTTTTTTTTTTTTTTTTTCAACAGCATGATGTTTACTTTTTTTGCTGTTGTTACTTTATGGATGTTGGAATCTATCATATTTAGCTGACTGACTGACATTCATGTTTTCTCACTTCCAGAAGATCTAGAGACTAGGGGTTTGCACCATTCGACGCGCAACGTCCATATTGTGAACCAAAATAATTATAAAAAGTTCACTTTTCCCACTTCTTCCCCCCTAAAAATTCTGACTGACATTTTCCCTGACATCCTTCCTCCCCTAAAAAAACTGACTGACATTA